>JACTOM010000922.1:6686305-6742332 GCA_015832385.1 Elymnias hypermnestra | reverse complement strand
CCCCAACGTCCATCGGTCCGTCGGACTATGTGCCCCGCCCATTGCCACTTCAGGTTCGCGATTCGTAGGGCTATGTCGGTGACTTTGGTTCTGCTACGGATCTCCTCATTTCTGATTTGATCGCGTAGAGAAACTCCGAGCATAGCCCTCTCCATCGCACGCTGAGTGACTCTGAGCTTCCGCATGAGGCCCATAGTCAGCGACCACGTCTCAGAACCGTAGGTCATCACTGGCAACACGCACTGTTCGAAGACTTTGGTCTTCAGGCACTGAGGGATATTGGACGAAAAAGTCTTCCGGATAGTCTTTTGGATATTATCTAAAAGTATATAGCGACGCCCCTTGTCCATGTTCATGGTCAGTCAATTGCAATCGCTTTCCGTAATATGTCGTTTTAGCTGGAACAGCGCGTCCATTCATGCATTGATGCTTGTTTTTATTCGAGCTATACACGAGACCTTTTATATTGTGCCAATGCAAGTGTACACTTATTGTTAATGTTTTATACATTCGGGGTTTTGTTTCGGTTCAAATCTTTAGCATTTTGTTGACATTCACTATATGGTATGGTATTTACAATTGTTTCTTTAAAAGGTATATTCTCATGTGTCACAGCAAAAAACAAGAAATCCTGACAATATTGATAATATAAAAGATCAAAATTAGCATATCTCTTTATGTCAAAAACTAAAAAATTTCGTCTTAAGTTGTTTGAGACGTTTCTGACTGGAATAGGTTTAAATTATATATATTTCTATAAATAAAAGGCATCTATGTTTTACGCCACATGCCATTTTTTTTTTGATCCAGTGAAGCGATATCGTTAGATTTAACACGACCCTCTCCCTCCCCTAAAACCTCATGTGATATTTCTTGAAGAGGGATCAAAAAGTAGTGAGCACGCCATAATCCTTGAAATAAATAAAATAACGACTGGCATATTTGTTATATTATCAAAGAAACAAAATTTTCAATTCTCTTTTGTTTCCTTCTGAGTTTAGACATTTGTTTGCTTCGTGTCGGAACGTTTTCTCAAAAATGGAGAAAAACGAAGTGCAAGCCTTTATTAAATACCTCTGTTTAAAAAAGTTAACTACGCAAGAGATTCATTGCGATTTGGAGGCAATATCCTCTGTCTCCGTCGTATTCCACTATCGCAAGGTGGGCTTCTCAATTTTGAGTAGGGAGAACCAGCAAGGAAGACCAACATCGCTGCGACCATTTCATTGAATATGAGAAAAGTCTCCGCAAGATGGGTACCGAGAATATTAAACGACAGTCAAAAACAAATGTCAAATAATTTCGAAGATTGTTGCACAAGTTTCAAGAAGATTCTGAAAACTTTTTGTCTCGTTTCGTAACAATGGACGAAACATGGGTCCATCATTTTGATCCCGAGACAATACAGCAATCTTCGCAATGGTAATGGCCATCATCACCAACCCCGAAGATTAGTGCCGTGGCATCGGCTGGCAAGATTATGGCCTCAGAAGGAATATTGTTGATTGATTACCTGGAACGTGGAACCACTATTTCAGGTCAATATTATGCAGCTTAAATTCCCGAGATGGGGAATGCCATCATAGAGAAAAAGAGAGCGAAACTTCATCACGACATCGCACCCGCGCACCTGTCGCCACTTGCGATGGCTGCCATTCAGCAATCTGGCTTCGAATTGGTTGACAACCTTCCTTATTCACCAGATCTGGCGCCTAGCGATTTTCTATTCCCCAAATTAAAAGAATAGTTAAGGGGAAACTGGTACGAAGACGATAACGAGGTGATGGGTGCCGTAGAGAGTTTTTTGCAGGACCAAGAGAAAACCTTTTCTTTGCAAGAGATTGAAGTCAAGCTATTTGTTATCAATAGTCATTATATTCTATCTCATTCTCACCACTTATCAATCCTCGTGTAAGTATGGATTGCATTGTGTTGGAGCTATTTAAAGAAATGTTTTTATACGACGATTTTTATTAAAATATAATATAGTTATTTGAAAAGTAAAGTCAACGATTGCCCCCCTAAAAGCCTCCCCTAATATACTCACACCTCGGAATCGAACCTGGACTAGCTAGCGAAGTACAATAACATCAGCGAGGCTCTCAAATTATTACGTAGAGTCGTTGACCTTACATTGGCAAGTACTACTGAATTTTAAGTGTTACACAATAGACTTGTAAACAATTCTGTTTGATTTTGAACTCTATTGTCTTATTATCAAAGTTGAATTCAAAATGTGTAAGATTTTAACATACTTTCGTGTTTGTTCTGGTATTAAATCCCCTGTTATCAGTTGTTTTATCAGCTTTACACCTTTCAAGTTATAAAATTCATGTTTAAGTTGTTGATAAGGAGTGTTTAAATAACGATTTCTATCGATGCTCGTTTAAGAGTTACGGCTTTTTAATAATTTCGATAAGGGACAGTTTTGTCAGCTTCATAAAGGTGAGAAGAAGTTAGATAAAATGTTTTTTTTTTGAAACTGTCAACTTAGCGGTGGTAAAAAGTAAAAGGAGTACGATGATGAAAACTGTTATATGATGTATTGTATTTATCTAAATAATAAAAGCTTTTGTTAATTAATGTTTGCAAAAGACCCAAAAAGGGACCCTTATCTTTAAATAAAGTACTAACTTACACACAAAAATGAACACACACACATTCTTGCAAATATACACTCATTAACACTACATACATGCTAACCATTAAATATATAAGCAAAATATATGTATATAGTAACACACACTCACATTAACAACTTTTATTCTTTCCACTATTTAAATATACACAACTTGCACTATATAAATAATTGCTTCACTATTTGAATGAATACAATTAAAACATTACTTCTCTTATAACAACTACTTCACGAGACACATTGCTGGGCACAGGCCTCCTCACTCTAATGAGAGAGGGTTTTTAGAGCTAAGACCCACCACGCTGCTCCGTTTCGGGTTGGCAGGCATAGTACACAAATGAAATCTATTCCTTCATTCTGGTAGTCCGATCGGAGAGAGATCAGGCGCAGGACCAACGGCTTAACGTCTTCGCCGAGGCAAGAGGGTAGATCACACCGCCAACTTCCCAACTTGTGGCAAATGTTGAGAAAATCTAAATAGTAAACTCAATATTGATTTTAGAATTGGCCCCACCCCGGGACTCGAACCCAGGGCCTCATGTTTGTATTCGAACATGCTAACCACGAAACCAATGTGGCAGTTTAATGCATTTATTATGAAACTTTTGTAGCTGTGCTAACATGATGGAGCGTGAATAATGCTAGTAAAAAGTTTTTTTCAATCAGAATCCGTTTTTTCGTTCCATCATCAAAAGTGTCATTAGTACTATATCCTGTCTTCATTATCTTTATCGGTCTGCTAACACCTTGTATAAGGTAAAGTAGCAGCCCTATTAAAGTCCCACTGCTGGGCACCGGACTACACATACCCCAGAATCACTCTCGGGTTGTTTTCTTTTATTTAAAAGCACAATGAATGATTGGAAAGAACAATCTGACATGTAAGTTACATTTTTTTAAAGAGAAACTTGAAGTTGCCTCGTCTCACCATCGTGGCTTTTAAGTGTATAGTGCTCTCTGTTAAAAGATATGTAAACTTAATTAAAAAAAACCCATACGCACTAATTGATTAGTGAGGACGTAGTGATCAGTTCACTAAGTGCACTCAATGTTTACACAAACTCGTGTTAGACTCCCTTTGATGTTCAAAGCTTCCCTGATAAATTAACTTGCGATGATACAATCCATGCTTGTGAAATCGTATGCATTAACTTTACTATGGAAAGATTTGATTGATATATCCAATCCGTTGCGTGTTTCATTAATTAATAAACCAGCTACAAATCGCGACTACGCACGTGTCAGGAATGAGAAATAATTTTAACTATTTCATAATAAAAGTCAATAACCAAAATAAAATATCCGTTTATTCCAGTAAACTAAAAATTTCTTCTCAATTACTCTACCATCGGTTCGGAGTCCGGCTCGAAACTCAATAGTTACTCTTTTCTATTCGTGTCGTAATTAATACAGACATACAATTACATTATCCATTAGCATTGAATATAAAGAAAAAAAAAAACCACTTTATTATGACACATTAATAAAACAAAGGTTTTAAATTAGAGAAAAACATCGCAGAGCAGCCTGATTTACCAACACAAATAACTTAAAACAAGTAACCGGTTGCTAACGTTGATTAAACCTGAAAAACTGAACTAACCTTTATAATGCATCAGCTTTTATAACTTCTCTTAATGAGACATTTGTCTAAACACCAATGGGAAGTGTTTCCCGCGAAATTCATTTGTTATTTATCTAATTTATTATAAAACTACCATTCCCCGCTAGTTTTCAATAGTTACAATTAGTATAATATAAGTATTTGTACCAATCGCGAACCTGAAGTGGCAATGGGCGGGGCACATAGTCCGACGAACCGATGGACGTTGGGGCCGGAAGGTGGTGGAATGGCGACCCCTCACCGGACGACGCAGTGTAGGAAGACCCCCCCACAAGGTGGACCGACGATATAAGGAGGGTCGCCGGTAGCCGCTGGAGCCAAGCGGCACAAGATCAGGCCTTGTGGGCATCATTTCGCGAGACCTATGTCCAGCAGTGGACGTCCATCGGTTGAAGCGACGACGACGAAGTATTTGTAATCATTTATGAAACATTACATCGATTATATAGCAAACTGGTATTAATTAACTAAAGTATATTCCGACGAAGTTGTGGGCAGATTTGCGGCAGAAAGTAATTATATTGATGCTAAGCTTAAATAGAAAGTATTTTTGCCCCGAAATTAACATTTTTATGAGTATATTACCCGTGCATTTGTTTTACGGTGCAGGAAGATTAGACCACACCGTAATCTAGCTCGTGTTATGCAAGAGGTCATTGGCCTAATTCGTAGGCGACTCTATGATTCATGAGCTTTTATGCCTCTAAGGCCGATCGCAAACAGTAAGACGTCGTGTCTTTTTTTTATATTCGCTTTCATTATTTATTTATTTATACACCAATTAAATGCTAACAAAGAGTTAACATAATGACAGTTCACTGCGTATACATATTAGAAAACTTGTACGTACATAAAAACATTGACTCTTTTAATTAAAAGATAAATTGCTGCATAACATAGACAAGACTGTATAGGTATCTATAAAAAAACTCCCAGAAGACGTTCTAGAGATGTTAATTAATAAATTCAAAGTATTATTCAAAAATCATATTATAATTTACAAGACTAGTTAGACGATTGAAACGCCTGGGAGTAAACGTGTTGCACTAATTTAAATTGAATCATATTAAAGTCACATGATATTGTAATGATGAAGGTAAAAAAAATAAAAATAATTGAGAATGAAAGAAGCGAAAGAGAAATGCAAGGATCGTGGCAAGTGGAAGGACGTGGTCTCTGCCTGCCCCTATGGAATTGACGCGTGGTGTTGTTTTGTGCTCTCTTTCCAATACATCGTTGTGCATCGAGAAAACCAGCATATCCCGGCAGCATTCCGTAGTGCAGCAGCGTGAGTAGTCTATGCTTTAAAAACCCTCTTTCATATGAATAAAGAGGCTGCATAATTCCGCCTTGATTTGTTTCCTTGGGTCTGAAAGTCGTGACAACTAGCTCTAATGATTATTTTTCCTTAATAATAGAAGACAATTTTCTTCTGCTTTCGTTATCGTATAAGGCGACAGTAGTGAGAGTTTAATAAGCTGCTACTTAACAAAGTTGCGCGATTCAACTAGTTGAAATATGCCATGAAAACGAAAAGATTTGGATTTTGATAATCCAAATCTTTTCGTTTTCATGTCACATCCAGACAACGAACGACTAAAATGTCTATTGTTATGATACGCCTTATCTTACTGAATGCTGTGTTGTTATGAGGCTCTGAGTTTGTAATTGTTTCTTAAATATATTTTGGTTGATAAATATTAGAATATACTATCTACATATATAAAAATCTGCAAGATGTTTGTCGTCAATGTAACAAATGAGTGAGTCCCTTCGACAGCTCACACTCGCGAAGATTGCCGATTCAGGATCAATGAAGATTCTTCACCCAACGCCCAGCCATCTACTTATCACCAGACGAGGTTATAATGTATGCGATCGAACAGCAGGAAACTTTACGCCGAATTGGCTTTCTTATATGTCGCGTTTTCGACTGACACGCGTATACTATTGTGACAAGCAAACGACGCTAGTTGGCTCTTTATTCATAAAAAAGTATATCTTATGATTGTTTTTCTATTATTCGCCAAATACAGGGTTTACATTAAATGCACAAACAATTTATCTACATTCTATAGATGACAATAACATTTCTTATATGATTTTTCTAACTATTTATACATAAAGACTCTAAATCAATCAAATTCTACACGAATTCGTTTTAATTTATAAACAAAATTAGTTTTCTTTTGCAATAGTTTCAAAAGCGACGAGTCTTGAAAGATGTATTAGGTTTCAGTTTTAAATGTATGCAAACGAAGTCACGCAGATCAGCTAGTATATGATTTTTAAGCCAAAAGATCACTAAATTCAATAATTATTGAATAGTCACTGTATAACCTTCAGCCCTATACATCTTGCCTCCTAACGATAATGGGGTGTTTGTTATTTTTAACCGGGATCAATAACAAGGGGGATTGCTTTACGATTTCGATTGTGTTATTCACTGGAAGTGTCTGAAAAGTAACTCTTTTGTTGTACCAAATGAAGTTATTGACGTGAAATTTATGGAAGGGATAAAATACCTTGTATAAGAAAATAAACGTATTTTTGACAGCATTTAATCATTACATAGTATAAAATGAATTTGCTTCGGCTTTCCAAAGAACCCCGGTCTCCCGCGTGACAGGCGGGGATACTTACCACTATACTACCGAGGAGGAATGCCGCATTGGTCTAGTGGTTAGCATGTTCGACTACAGAATGAGGTCCTGGGTTCGAGTCCCGGGTCGGCCCAACTCGAAATCGATATTGAGTTTTCTATTAAGATTTTCTCAATATTTGCCCGAAGTTGGGAAAAATTTGGCGGTGTGATCCACTCCCGTGCCTCGGAGAGCACGTTTAGCCGTCGGTCCTGCGCCTGTTCTCTCTCTCGTGTCGAATTTCCGTCACGTCGGACTATGAGAGTGAAGGAATAGAGAGTACACTTGTGTACTATGCCTACCAATCCGCAGTGGAGCAGCGTGGTGGGTCTATGCTCTAAAAACCCTCTCTCATATGAGCGAGGAGGCCTGCGTCCAGCAGTGGGACGTTCAGTATTTATATGGGGAAAGTTGCGAACAAATATATATTTTGATACAGAATTTAATTATTTAAATAGAAACCATTGAAAATCAGAAAATATTTCATGAATTCGCCAAATATTAGATTTTTTTTATAATCCGAATATCGATATTCGATTCGATTCGAACGATATTTGTACACCCCTAATATGTAGCTACAACACCAAACTGTACCCAACGATTCTTCCTATAGATGTGGTTTTAAAGACGTATTCACGTCCAAATCAATGAAAACAACTTTACTTTAGACACATCTATAATCTTTTAACTCCGTGTTCGCGCATCCAGTACCTGATGTTTTTTGTCTGTCCCCCAAAGTGTTTGGAGAGTAAACAACCGAAACAATAGTTAATTCGGTAAGAATGGGATCAGTCCACACCAATTTAAATTCCCCGCTGATGGCTCGCAGTTGATTCTAATCGTCTCTTCTAAACATGGACCGATTGTCGACGTGATTTATTGACGCGGTGTATTAAATTTTGGACGATATTTCTTCACTTCTATTAATGGCTTTGAGCTTTTTTCCTCTGAGCTTTGATATATGATAGAGCATGTTAATGATTGAAATAGAATTATAATCTTTCTTTATGTAAAAGCGTGGTGGCTACAGTTAGTTCCCGTTAAGAAAGCAGTGAGTCACTATGCGCCTTTCTTAACCAATCAAATCTTTTCAAAAACAAGGTCAAGTTCACAGTGACCAGTTGAAGTCTTCAAGTGAACTTGACCTTGTATTTTTTAATTTTAAAGACATTTGTATATTCTTACCCATATATATATGTTAGGTATATATATGTATTTATGATCTATATGAAATGTGTGTGTGTATATATATATGTCGGAGTGCAAGAGTCTGTAGAACGCTGGAGTCAATAAGTGGCGGTCCGGCCCGCCTCTCGGCAGTTCTCAAGCGGCGGTCCGCCGGAGTGGTCGAGTGTAGAAACTGTCGCGTTCATAGCTATTATTCTTAATAAGTTTGTGTAAATTGATATCGGGAACATTAAGTGATTGAACATTATAACTCGAGTTAATTAATAATGTGTTTGATTGCACCAACATTACCCACGAACGCCCACAGAATAAGAAATTAAATAATGGATCCAATTAATAAGGATGTCGACGGAGAACCCTACGCCCCAGTGCTTTATGCTTCTCCTTTTCTCTATATGTCGGAGATTGAGAGAAAAGGAAGCAAAAAACATAGGTTCGTCGGGTTCTCCCCCGACATCGTAATTAATGGCATCCATGATTCAATTTCCATACTGTGGGCGTTTGTGGGTAATGTTGGTGCAATGAAACAATTTATTAATTAACTCAGATTATAATAATCAATCACTTAATGTTCACAATATCAATTTACACAAACTCATTATAAATAATAGCTAGGAAGTCGACCGCTCTGGCGGGCCGTCACCCGTGAACTGGGGAGACGCGCACCGGATTGTCACTATTGGCTCTGACCCACGCCGATAGAAAGATGGCGCCAGCGTTCCGCAGACAATTCCGACATGTATTTATATATATTTTTGTTTGGTTGGCTACAAAAGCNCCACCTACCACATTCCATTTAAGCAATATCTCTAACCCGAAGGTTATCTGGTAGAAATCGCTGCGTAGCGATAAGGCCGCCTTTTTGTACATTGTATTCTTTTCTATTTTACCTTGTTTCTGTTCTATGGTTCCTGCGTGGTGTACAATAAAGTGTCTTATAGGTATCAGCTTAAGACTCGGTCTTTTTAACAATCTGTATTTCTAACCACTAGCCCATTGGATTAAGAATTGAATATTATAACAAAACTGTTTCTTTTGTTGCAGTTGGGTTCCTGATCCTAGTGTATTACCTGTGGGGGTCGCCGTACGAACGTGGTTTCTTCTGTGACGATGAATCATTGAAGCATCCCTACAAAGACTCCACTGTCACCAACTTGATGCTGTACATCATTGGGATCGGTCTTCCTGTGTTTACGGTAAGCAATTTATTAAAATAAATAAATTTTTTGTTAAGTATATATTTTTTTGCGGCAATTCTTCAAGGTTCTATTATCAAAGACTATAATCAAATTTCAAACTTCAACGGCTACTTGCTTATATAAAATTACTCAGAAAAGTTGTTGGAATAATCTATTCATATAAAAATAACTCCTTATTTTTATGTCACGGCATCATGTGTGCACTGCTGGACCAATTTCGATAATGCTATTGTTATTCTGTTTGCTATAACCAGGAGAAGGTTCTTATGAAAGAAAAAAATCACAAAGTTACTTAGAACGTTAGAAATTTTAAAAAACCTAACTGTAACTTAGTCTTTTAATGTAACCTTCGTAGTGCTTTTGACAATATAAACTCTTTCAATGTAACCTCATGGCGTTTGACATAATGTCAGCGATTGACAGATATATACTTTTACATTTTTTACTTCGCCTTTTACGCCAGACTAATATCAGATATAATCTGTAAGATTACTATTTTTAATTGTATTGGAAACATTATATTACTTTGACATTTGTATGCGTAATAGTAAGTAAGGGCTTATTTTTATTATTATTAAATTTTTTATACATAATTTCAATGAAATATTTGCATTGTGCACTTATAAAGTACTAGCTGAACCCGCGACTTCGTCCGCGTCTGCGTGGAATGTTTTTTGGGTAGCATTTTCATTAATTTAGGCAAATTTTTTTCGAAACGGATCGGAAACGTGGTCGCTGACTATGGGCCTTATTCGAAAGCCCAGAGTCACTCAGCGTGCGATGGAGACGGCTCGGAGTTTCTCTACGCGATCAAATCAGAAATGAGGAGATCCGTAGCAGAACCAAAGTCACCGACATAGCCCTACGAATCGCCTATCTGAAGTGGCAACGGACGGACGGGGCACATAGTCCGACGAACCGATGGACGTTGGGCCCGGAAGGTGCTGGAATGGCGACCCCGCACTTGACGACGCCGTATAGGAACACCCCCCCCCCCCACAAGGTGGACCGACGATATAAGGGGGATCGCCGGTAGCCGCTTGAGCCAGGCGGCACAAGATCGGGCCTTGTGGGCATCATTTCGTGAGACTTATGTCTAGCTGTGGACGTCCATCGGTTGAAGCGACGAGGCAAATTGTTTTACAAATATGGAAATAATAAATAGAATACCTGGGAACAGGAATATTCCGACCAAATTTCAAGTCTCTACGCCTTATGGTTCCAGAGATATCGTGATGAGTCAATAGATATGAGTTTAATAAAATCCTATCTTGAAAATCGGACTCAAATCACCCAAATAGACAGAATTGATGAAGACAGTCTGTCAAAAACTAAATATTTTTCTAAAGCTCAAAGAATCACTTGAGGAGTACCACAGGGAAGTATATTAGGACCACTACTTTTTCTTATTTATATTAATAGTCTGCCACAAGTCACTTGTTGTCCTATGGATACTTTTCGCAGATGATTGTACCGTAATTTACACAAGTGATAACATAACAGAACACGAAAACGCAATAAATATTAGCTTAGTAGATATAATGAAATGGTTAGTTGACAATAAACTCACTTTAAATTTTAACAAAACAAAAATAATGAATTTTCAAAACATACGCAGTAAAATTAACTATAACATAGATATTAACTATTCTGGCAATAAAATTAACAAAACTTGTGAAACAAAATTTTTAGACTTGTATATTGACCAGCATATCTCCTGGAAATCTCATGCTGACTATGTCTCATCAAAATTAAATCAGTTATCTTACGCCTTACGCGTGTTATCAAAAAAAGTCGATACGACAACATTATTGGCAGCATACCATGCGCAAGTAGTTTCCACTCTACGCTATGGTATAATTTTCTGGGGAAATACCAGTATAATTAATGAAATATTTGTTGCTCTAAAAAGATGCGTAAGAGCGCTTTGCCAAATGCAACGAAAAAATAGTTGCAGGCCATACTTTAACAAACTAAATCTTCTTGCGGTATCATCTTTATATATTCTACAGTTATGTCTTTTTTAAAGAAATAATGATAACCTCTTTGCTCGGGAAACCCCAGATCGTTTTAGAAATAAATTTCAGATTCCAGTTCATAAAACGACATTATATATAGATTTAAATTTTGGTTTTTATAACACTATTGTATTGCACGCCACATTAGGCATTGAATTGCAATAAATAATTTTTGTATTTGAAGAATTTGTTACCTGGATATTTCTTTTATATTTAGATAAGTGTGAGAAATTTCATACTCCTCCGTTAGTTTAATTTACTTAAAAACATGCTGACTGTTTCCAGAGGCCATTGATATTATTTAAGTGTGCACTTCCTTATTTCACGGTTACGAGTGAATCATAAGTAACAAATTACATCTAAGGAAATGTTTAGTTAAATATTTACGCACTATAATCTGTCTTGTTAAATTTCACACTTTGCTCATTGTAAACGGGACCGAGGGAAAATGAGATAATATTTGTATTTTAAAGTGGGAAACGTTAGAAAGTCACTAATACAGACAAACATATTAACGACACCGGGACTGATTCACTCATGCCATAACGGCGAAGTTATCTTCGCGTCTGTTTAAAAACTCAAGGGTAAAATGTTAATAAAGATATACAAAGTAAATTATTTAGAGATATTTTATTATATAGTAGCTATGCCCTGTGGTTTCACCTGCGTAATTACCGATTTCGTGGCAATGGAAAGTGTACTAAGTCGAAGTTATTTCACTTAGTTTGTTTGTTTCCTTTCAGATTATTAGATACACATTTACATTGATAATATAATCAATATACAGATATGACTTTACAACAAATTCATAACATCATGTAGAATAGGTATTGATTATTATAAAGAGATTTATTTGTAGTACTTTATTGTCTCAGAACTTCTCTATACACAACATTTGACACTCTGGAGTTCGACTCGAGATACATTACTTTCTTTAGATTAACATTTTTAATTTCATTAAATCTTTTGATTGCAATGTCCGATTTTAATAATTTAATAAGTATTCTAAATGTATTGAAATGGTCTTTAATAAAATATAATTTAATAGGATAAGGATTAATACAGAGATATGAATGTGGCTTGTTTATTGTCGGCACTTTTATTAACTTTTAAAATGTAAAAAAGTAGTTATAGTGGCATAACTACAGTAGTAGGAGATATGGTATAAAGGACTTTTTTGTAGATCTTAATACCTTCTATAATATTGTAGAACATTTTTTTGTTCTATCATCATTAGTTTTCGCAGCACACGCGATAACATATTTTTTGGTTCACACCTTGGGTTATATTAATGCATTTTTCTTAGGGATCCCTAATTTTTTTGGAAAAATAATATAGCTTATGTTGCTCAGTGAAAATGCAGCTTTCTAATGGTGATACAATTTTTGAAAACAAACATTCATGGATACCTATACACATGCAAAAATTAGCTGACCCGGCGAATGTTATAATAATGCTTTATTGGCCATGTTTTTTGATGCACAGCATTCTTATTAACTATCATTAGTGGTTTTGCCGATAATCACCACGCTTGGCAGGCGGGTTAGTGATCGCAGTGCTGACCTTCTCGCACCGATAACGCTGCTGCCCGTTATCGGTCTGTGGCATTTAGGTCAGCTAAAGAGAATGGTTATACCGCCATTTGTCGGTGCGATGGACGTTGGGGGGCGAAGGTGCTGGAGTGGCGACCCCGCACCGGACGGCGCAGTGTAGGGAGACCCCCCACAAGGTGGACCGACGACATAAAGAGGGTCGCTGGTAGCCGCTGGAGTCAGGGGGCGCAAGATCGGGCCTTGTGGACGTCATTAAGTGAGACCTATGTCCAGCAGTGGACGTCCATCGTTGAAGCGACGACGACGACGACGATTTTTATTAAACCCTGTAATAGAGAACTTTTTCGTTTTGTTATCAACCGCAAGCACAAATAACTGAAACAAAATCTCCCAAGCGACTTATTTTTTTAACCGTACCAATAATTATCGTTGTAATACAACAAATTTACACAAAACCTTGAGAAATTATTCAAGTTACCTTTCCTCGTAATTCGCTCTATCTATTGGTGAAAACCATATGTAAATTTATAAAGTAATTTTTGACCTTATTGCCAAGAAACAGACGTACGCAGCAGAGGTATATTGTTTTAGAGTCGCTCACTAATTTGCAGGTTGTGTAATCCTAACGTTGATACAAACTAAGAAATGTCACTGGGCGAATATTCCTTCATTCTCCTGTGCTACCTTTCTTATACCAAACGCCCCACTCAAAAATAATAAGGCCACCTATCACAGTCGTCGTGAAAATGACGACTAAACAGAGAATTTCCGGAATAGCGTTAAACCGGATGTAGTGCATGTAAACGTTTCACTGATATAATTACAAAGACCTCAGCATAATAAACAAAAGTAATAATTGTAACTAATCACGTGTGGTTATTATAAAAAAGAGCGGACCGACTAATTTTGTATCTGTTCAGAAGAACGTATGTATTCTTTTTGAAAAAAAGTAAATGAAGAAAGGAGGTAAAATCAATTTCTAATTTCATGCAACGAAGGAAGCGAAATGCCTTTACTCATCCCGATCTTATAATATAAAGATAAAATCATATGGGGAGTGTGGGCCTCGCTGGGAAGCCAGAATACTCAATAAAACCCAGCGACATCCTCCACATCATTTTGTGGAACACCAGAGGATAGGTAGACGTAATCTACCCTGGTACTCCGGAAGATTCCTCTGGGAAACTTAAGAAGGAGGCAGGACAAGCGCAAATCTACGCAGCCCACCTCACATACTTCTGTGCAGGATTAAAGGAGCTTCCACAGCTCTACCTCTTACGAGCCTCCTTCAGTGAAGTAACAGTCTCGCAGAAGAAGGCCACTGTCATCCACTCCGTTTCGCTCGTGAGCACATGAACTGTACCAACTGACCATTATTAGGCACAGGCCTCCTCATTCATATAACAGAGGGTTTTTAGAGCATAGACCCACCAAGTTGCTCTGCGGGCTTTTCTCTCACTGAGAGATAGGAATCTGACACGACCAGAGAGATATCAGGCGCAGGACCGATGGCTTATCATGCTCTCTGAGGCACGGGAGTGGAATACACCGACAATTACACAACTTCGGGGAAACATTGCGAAAATGGACCTCATGTCTGTAGTCAGACATGCCAACCACTAGACTCATGAGGTGTTTGGTGATAATTTGTCAAGATTGTGTCCCATAAGGCCCGGTCATTAGTTGACACCTTTTGCTTATCAACTAATGGGGTACTAACCTTTTGTGTACACGTCGCTGTTAGTGCGTGGGCTTAAAATGCTTAAGAATTATTACATGTTATTTTTTTTAGGCCAAAATTGTCTCGTATTTCAGACGTAGGTGGGTAGACCGGATTAGATTTTTAATGTTGAGGTTTCGACAGCCTCACTGGCGTAAAGATGAGAATATTATCTCCCCTCTGGGTAAACGGGCAGGGTTTTTCGGAATAACATTAGGACATTATACTATGTTGACTACCTCATTGGTCTAGTGGTTAGCATTTTCGACTACAGACATGAGATCCTGGGTTCGAGTCCCGGGTTGGGCCAATTCAAAAATCGATATTAAGTTTTCTATTAATATTTTCTCAATAAAGTAAAAAAGTAAGTAGTAGCTCATTAAGGTCCCACTGCTGGGCACAGGCCTCCTCACTCATATGAGAGAAGGTTTTTAGAGCATAGACGCAACACGCTGCTCCACTGCGGATTGGCAGGCATAGTACACAAGTGCACTCTCTATTCCTTCACTCTCATAGTCCGATGTGACGGGAATCCGACACGACCGGAGAGAGATCAGGCGCAGGACCGACGGCTTAACGTGCTCTCCGAGGCACGGGGGTGGATCACACCGCCAACTTCCCAACTTCGGGCAAATATTGAGAAAATCTTAATAGAAAACTCAATATTGATTTTTGAATTGGCCCGACCCGGGACTCGAACCCAGGACCTCATGTCTGTAGTCGAACCTGCTAACCACTAGACCAATGAGGCAGTATTTTAATTTTCTCAATATTTGCCTGAATTTGGGAAGTTGGCGGTGTGATCCACCCTCGTACCTTGGAGAGAACGTTAAGCCGTCGGCGGACTATGAGAGTGAAAGAATAGAGAGTACACTTGTGTACTATGCCTGCCAATCCGCAGTGGAGCAGCGTGGTGGATCTGTGCTCTAGAAATCCTCTCTCATATGTGTGAGGAGACCTGTGCTCGGCAATGGGACGTTAATAAGCTGGTACTTACCTTTTTTAGTATGCTAATTCATCTAGTTATGACGGGTGGCTTCTGCCGTTCCTAATTACCAATCTACCAGCAAAAGCATGCGGTAAATGAGCTGCTTGATTTCTTGGATGGTGCTGTATATAGAAACCATAAGAAGTTACCTCTTACCAGGTTAGCACGTGTCAGAAAGGAGAAATAAACAGTAAATTAATAATATGAATAGGATTTCATTCAATGTACAATAAACTCAATGACTCTACCACTGGTTCGGAAAGTAGCTACTACTAAGAAGAATACGGCAAGAAACTCCCTTTTCTATCCATGTGGCATCAATTACAATGTTTAGAATTGGAAGGCTTCTAAGAATAGGATTTAGTGAAAAGACGAACCGTATCCTTTATTTAAAATATTGTTTTTATTTTAAATATACTTTCATACGCTTCCATCTCCGATTGTATTATCACTTCCATCATGTAAGATTACTTTCGTTAGCAACAAAAGAAATGTGCGTATGTTATAGACACGCAGAGGAAGTGAAACTTCTGTGGCTTATATTGTATGCAAACTTGGTGCCTCCTCAAATTAACGAGACCTTTAATTCCAAATTCCCTCCAAAAGCTTAAATATTATAGTTGCAATCAGAAATTGTGGTTGTCAATGGCAAATGTCAAAAACGATTTAAAAAGAAACAATACTATTCTTTTAAGTATAATTTGATTTTATTAAATTTGATTGATTTCTAAACGACGCAACGTGCATCAAATGTTTGACAGGTAGGTATAGTAAAACGAAATTGTGGTTTATTTTTTTATTTAGGGATGTTCGCATGATTCGAACTTACGATTTATTCATTCCGAATCGAATAATACGAAACATTCGAATTTTAACCGAATTATTCGTAAACTAATTAATTAAAATTTGGAGTTTCTCATGTTTGATATTCAGTTATAAAATTTACACAATTAGAACAATTATTATAGTTTTTATGTTTTACTTTAAACAGATTAAAATAACAGAAATTGTATCGTAGCAAATAGAGCATTAAAAAAAAATTATTGCTGAGTTTGGTTCATGGAATTGTACGATATTCTCTTATTGTCCTTACCGCTATTACTCTCTGCGCTCTCCGCAGAAGAGACCTGTTTGAAGTGGTTAAGTTGTTTACCTACAGAGGAGCATCATACAGTGCCATATTTGCAAGAATTCCGGCGTAAATCCACCTGCAGGGCGTCTCTGGTCCTCCTACGTTAACAGCCGAAGTAGTAATTAATACTATTCCTAAATATTTTTTAAACGAAAAGTATATTATTCGTAAGTGGAATATTTCGGTAGTAAGTAAGTAAGTAGTAGCTCATTAAGGTCCCACTGCTGGGCACAGGCCTCCTCACTCATATGAGAGAAGGTTTTTAGAGCATAGACGCAACACGCTGCTCCACTGCGGATTGGCAGGCATAGTACACAAGTGCACTCTCTATTCCTTCACTCTCATAGTCCGATGTGAGAATGCGACACAACCGGAGAGAGATCAGGCGCAGAACCGACGGCTTAACGTGCTCTCCGAGGGATATAGGTGGATCTCACCGCCAACTTCCCAACTTCGGGCAAATATTGCGAAAATCTTAATGGAAAACTCAATATCCATTATTGAATTGGCCCGACCCGGGACTCGAACCCAGGACCTTATGTCTGTAGTCCAACATGCTAACCACTAGACCAATAAGGCAGGAAATATTTCGGTACATGATTTAAATTACTTAAATAGAAACAATTTTGAAAATCCAGAAATATTTCATTAATTTATGAACTATTCGATAGTTATCGAATTATTCGTATTCGATTCGAACGACATTCATCACACCACTATTTTTATTATATCGGAAGGATTTGTTTTATATTTCTTCACCTCTTAAACCTTCCCTGGACTTCCATAAATTATTCAAAAAAATAATTAGCCGTTCTCGTTTTTTAGCGAACAGCAATCGATATGTATATTAGTAATGAGTAAGTAAGTAAGTAGCAGCCCATTAACGTCCCACTGGGCACAGGCCTCCTCACTCCAAGGAGCGAGGGTTTTTAGAGCATAGACCCACCATGCTGCCCCACTCCGGATTGGCGGGAATAGTACACAAGTGTACTCTCTATTCCTTCATTCTCATAGTCCGATGTGACGGGAATCCGACACGACCGGAGAGAGATCAGGCGCAGGACCGACGGCTTAACGCGCTCTCCGAGGCACTGAGGTGGATCACAACGCCAACTTCCCAACTTCGGGCAAATATTGAGGAAATCTTAATAGAAAACTCAAAATTGATTTTTTAATTGGCCCGACCCGGGACTCGAACCCAGGACCTCATGTCTGTAGTCGAACATGTTAACCACTAGACCAATAAGGCAGTGTGTATTAGTAATCTGTTTTATATCTTTCTAAGTAACGTAAGGTAGAAGATTCGCTTCAAAATCCTATAAACTTGAAATTTACTCAGCTGTATTTAAATCGGATTAATACGGTAGAAGGTTTATTGTGTGTATGGTGTCAAGTTTTTGTTTGTATCACTTCACTGAATTATATTATACATGTAATACTATCCGTTTTTTTTTTTTATAATTTGCTATAACAGGTGTGCGGTGTTAATTTTTCACTTCCTACTATAACTTGACATACTTGACTGACTTTACACTCAGTTTGACCGCCTTTTTGGACGAAGCTTGTTACCACTCTACCACCAAAGTTAGCATCCACCACATATATATCATCACGCCCCATTCCCTTCGGGGTAACCAGAGACCACGTCCTTCCATTAGCCACGATCCGTGCATAGCTCCTTCGCTTCTTCCATTCTCATTAAACCTTTCATACAAGTTCGTCGGTTTAGAGTACTCTTGACCAGGAGCTTGTTTAAAATGTCCTGGATTTGGTCTACGAACACTCGCCTTGGTCTTCCCCTTCTAACTGTCCCATTCACTCTTAACTCCTAAATCCTTTTTGTCAGTCTCCTTTCAAATCATTCTCTCTACGTGCCCAAACCATTTAAGCATACCTTTTTAAATTTTAGTCACTGTATCTACTTATTAATTATTTATCTATTATATATTTTAGTTTGGTTCTTTACATAATAGGGTTGTCTGGAAGAGATTGCTTGTAGCAATAAGACCGCCTTTGCACGCTATATTATAGTAATAAGTATCTTAGTTTATATTTCTTTTTGTTTTTATTTTGTGTGCAATAAAGCGTTTTCTTTCTCTCTCTCTCTACTTTTACACCACAACGTTATAAAAAGTAAAACTTTTCTAAGAAAATTGGACTTGGGGAGTAAGCTGGTGAACGCATCGCGAGAACGTTACGAAATGTGTGATCGGGTGATGCCAGAGGAAATTGAGAAGGAGATGTAAGATATTGACATTGGAACATTTATGATTTTCATTAAAAGAATGTAACACATTGAAAGCTCACGTTTTCACATGAGCTTTATGGTGCTGCTACACTGCTGTTTAAAAATGTTTATAAACATTATTAAAGATTATCTAACAAATATTTGGTCATGAATGTTAAAAAATGTTTTCACGTTAGGCAATGTTAATAAATATTTATAAACAATGTTTTTATTAAACTGCATATCCATGCCATGTTTTCAAGTGTTATAAATGTTTGTAAATATTTCTTATTTACGAGCACTCAAAACATCTAACAATTTCTAACATTTGAAAATGTTTGTAAACATTTTTAAGCAACAATGTGGCAGCATCATTAGTGATCAGATTTAAAATTTTAGTTCTAATATAATAAATTTCATGTTCATTCATTTTAGTCGGCGTTTGTAATTTTTTTTTAAATAAAATAGTGGTTTTTTAAAAATAAATATATGTATGATGCGATGAAGTTTGAGTAATTGGAAATCTATAACAACAAATGGAATTTATACGGAGGTTTATAATCTAGCTTTCCTCAAAGACATCACTACGTATTGAAAATTTAATTTTATAGAACCAGAAAGATAAACTTTAACTCAATTCATTCAATTACGATGTTAGTTTTCTGATAAAATACACGTACAAGTGCACTGGAGCGTTTCAATCTTGATGTTTTAATTTAAAAAGTCTTCCTCTGGATGTGATTCTTTTTTGTATATCTTCACAAGTGGAGCGAGTGACTAGACGGATTTATCTTTTATTAACTGCAGCTGCTCGTCAACTTTATCTGATTCGACGATATGTAGAAATTTCGAAACATTGATTATTTCTCTGTCTAATTTTTAATATACTCATTTTATCATATGGATAAGCACAAATACCAGTTGAAAAACTACCGTGACGCCATCGGTTAATATCGCACCTCGTTCCAGGTCATGCGGAGTCACGCGCATAGTTCCTGGTTAGACCTGAACACACACAAAATGATTAATCAAAAACGTTTGAGCCGCCAAAATATTCTCATAAAACCTGTGAAAACTATTCCCGTACAATTTTCGCCATCCAAAATATTAGTATAACATTTGTGGCCCGCCAAAATATTCTAGCAAATTGTCTGGCCTGCCAATATATTATTGTAAAACTTGTGGCCCACGAAAAAATTTTCATACATTTTGTGGCCCGTCAAAATATTATTATAACATTTGTGGCCCGCCAAAATATTCTCATAAAATTTCTAGCCTGCCACAATATTCTCGTAAAATGTCTGGCCTGCCAAAATATTATTATAAAACTTGTGGCCCACGAAAATATTATTGTAACATTTGTGGCATGCCACAATATTCTGATACAATTTGTGGCCTCCCAAAATATTTTAACATTTGTGGTCCGTCAAAATATTCTCGTAACATTTGCGCCCTACCACAATATTATCGTAACATTCGTGGCCCGCTAAAAGATTATTTGTACATTTCTTGCCCGCCACAATTTTTATTTTTTAATTGCTGACAGATTAGCGCTTGACTGTGATCTCACCTGATGGTAAGTGATGATACACTCTAAGATGGAAGCGCGCTAATCTGTTAAGAGGCCATATACCCCTTACGGTTTCTACACAGCATCGTACCGGAACACCTATCTCTTTGTTTGGCGGTACGTTTTTGCTGGTAGGGTGGTAACTAGCCACGGCCGAAGCCTCCCACCAGTCCAGACTCAGACAAATTAGAAAATACAATTTCCTAAATTCGTCCTACCGGGGATCGAACCCGGGACCTCCGCTAGCAAAGCGAATACTCTCACCACTGCGCCAGCGAGGCCGTCAAAATTGAATGCCCGCCAAATTATTTTCATAAAATTTGTGGCCCGGAGTTATATTTTCATAACATTGGTGGACTTTCCATAAGTAAATGTTCCAGACTCTCCATCTAGGGTTATAGTCACATACATGGGTACCGCCAATTGGCTTTAAAAAGGTGGTGGTGGCAAGGCAAGCAGCAACGCAGCTGATGTCAAGGCCATAATAATAAGTACGCCAGTATCTTATTAAAATAGACCCAAATCCTACAACAAGGTACTTACAGATGACAATAATTGTTAAACTACCTCCACATTAAACAATATTATAGATGGTTTTATAATCAATTAAACAAGTTTAAACTTCGTCAGCGCGACGAAGTTTAAACTATAGTTAATAGGATCGAGAGATCTCTAAGACTATTCAGACAATTCACTTGAAATTTTGCAAAATACCTCCTTTGGTAGTGTAGACGCTCACCGCGAATGAATTTTGCCCTATTCCCACTGGACCTTGAACTACGCGGATAACCCCGAACGACGCATATTAAACTCTAAGTTGCTTTTAGTATTTCGGACTCACGCAACTATAGCGTGCTCGTGCCTATTACATTGTTGTATTATTCTATAATAATCAGATCGTGACGCACTAATTATTTACTACACCGTTAGTCAATGTGCTACAGTAATTAGTTTAAATTCCTAATATTAGTTCACACTATCCCTTAAATATACAAAATAATCCTTACAGTTTGACAGCGGTGTCCTGCCCTAATCAATCGATTTGTGTAAACTTTATTGCTTAATTTTGCTTTATTCGGGCTTAGGACAATGGATAGTTATTAGTCTAATATGTGTTTGTGGTTTAAATTAAGTCAAACGACATAAGTTTACATTTGAAAAGTTTATTGTCAAAATCACTAAGAAGGTTACATTTGAAAAGTGTATATGTCAGAAGCACTAAGAAGGTTGTATTTGAAAAGTTTATATGTCAAAAGCACTAAAAAGGTTATATTATAAAAGTTTATATGTCAAAAGCACTAAGAAGGTTACATTATAAAAGTTTATATGTCAAAAGCACTAAGAAGGTTAGGTTAGAAACGTTTTCATTGTCAAAAACACTAAGAAGGTTAGGTTAGAAACGTTTACATTGTCAAAAACACTAAGTAGGTTACATTAGAAAAGTTTGCATGTCAAAAGCACTAAGAAGGCTACGTTAGAAACGTTTACTTGGTCAAAAGCACTAAGAAGGTTATATTTGAAAAGTTTATATGTCAAAAGCACTAAGAAGGTTACATTAGAAACGTTTGCATTGTCAAAAACGCTAAGAAGGTTTACATTTGAAAAGTTTATATGTCAAAAGCACTAAGAAGGTTACATTATAAAAGTTTATGTGTCAAAAGCACTAAGAATGTTACGTTGGAAACGTTTACATGTCAATAGCACTTAGTTACTACGTTGGTTAAGTTTCTTAAAAAAATTCTGATGTTCTACGTAACTTTGTTAACTTTTTCTTTCATACGAACCTTCTTCTGATTAAGCACAACACAAAAAGAATTTAGCAAAAAATGGGAGAGTTTTTACAAATAACATCGTTCTCTAAAAAGTTTTGCATTAAATTATCGATATATGTGTATCAAGTTTCATGGATAGCATTTTTTTAAATTTTAATTTAAATATTTTTTTAAGTCTTTGACAATAGAACTTTAATACTGTTCAAACTTATATTTTAAATTAATTATTGTTTACGGGGTCGACCAGTACTTAATATATAATATTTAATATAATAGGAAAATAATAGCATGAAAAGAAGAGCGTAAATAGTAATACACATACAATGTAAAGCCTCGCTTCCCCCTGTCACCTTGACCGATAGTGTATTGGCATTGTGCCAGTGATTTTGTGTTCTTTATGCCACCCACAATCCTTTTCGTTCTTATATTTAGCTATTGTCATATAACCATCTTGAAATTGTCAAACGCAGGACATTTTAAAGTCTCAAGAAATAATATATTGTGGATTTTAACTAGATGTAATCCAAATTAATATTATAAATAGGAAACATTTGTGTTTTTGTATGTATGTTTGTAACGTTTTCACACAAAAATTTTCATTTTCACATGGACTATATTACTTTCTACAAAAAAATAGAGATCCCTAAGAAAAATGCATTAAAGTAACCCAAGGTGTGAAACAAATATTCTGTCACAAAACAACAGTCATCGCGTGCGCTGGGGAAACTATTGATGATAGAACAAAATAATGTTGTACAGTGTTGTAGAACGTATTAATATCTATAAAAAAGTCCATGATACCATATGTCCAACTACTGTAGTTATGCGACTATAACTACTTTACATTTTAAAAATTAATAAAAGTACCGACAATAATCCAACCATATTATTCATACCTCTGTAGTAATTCTTATCCTATTAAATACTTTGTTAACCACTTGACACTCAATTTTTTCGAATCGAATCGATAAACTAGTTTACCCTTGCTACAACCACAAAAATCCATAATATGTTACGTAGAAATTGCTTAGGTATATTCAAGGTTCATCACCATTCTCAATTCGGGTAAACCTGCTAAGTAACGTTTAAATGTTACAGTTGGTTTTTTTTTTACAATTTATAATAGTGAAGCTAAAAATTACTGGGAAAACTCAATATCCATTTTTTTAATTTTCCCGACCCGGGGTTGGAATCCAGAACCTCATGTCTGTGACCAAAAATGCTAACCATTAAACCAAAGAGGCATCTAAAGTGGTATTACAGTAAAAGGTTTTTTACACCATCTCTAAAATGAATTTAGAAGAAGGAGTGATCGATTAAAATTTAGAATAAGATAATTTCATTTAAATTTTGTAATTAAAATTTTTGTGCCATTATCTTAAATTATCAAATCAAATCAAAATATTCTTTATTCAAGTAGGCTCAAAAGGCACTTTTGAATCATCAGTAGCCTGTTCGTTGGTAACAAATATACCACTGGTTCGGAAAGCTGAGAAGAAACCGCCAAGAAACTCAACGGTTACCCCTTTAAACATAGTTTTTGTACCTTACAATGTGTTTAGCTTTCATGTGTAACTGGAATCCAGTCCAAACATCTTTGTCGCTTAAATAATCTTCAACATTATATGTGCCTTTTGGAAAAGGACATTTTTAACATACTTCTTAAAACTATGTTGAGGCAAACCCAGAAGTGATTCAGGTATCTTATTAAAAATGCGGATGCTCAACCCGACAAATGACTTTTTTACTCTAAAACATGGCATTACAAGTTTGTTTATATTTTATATTAAAATTGTGTGTTTCGTTCCTTTTGCTGTATAAATGAATATTATTACGGATATAATGTTATTTAATATATATTGCGACGGTACTGTGAGAAGTGATATTTCTTTGAATTTTTCTCTCTCGTATTGCTCTTTTTTGCAATATAAAGATAGTTTCAATGTCCGCCGCCTTCCCCCATAACAATATGCTGTAAACACATAATACATACATAGCATCACGCCTCATTCCCTTCGGGGTAGGCACAGACCACGTCCTTCCATTTGCCACGCATTTGCATATCTCCTTCGCTTCCTTCATTCTCATTAAACCTTTCATACAAGTTCGTCGGTTTAGAGTACTCTTGACTTGGCCCTTATTTAAAATGTCCTGGATTTGATCCAGGAACGTTCGCCTTGGTCTTCCCCTTCCAACTTTTGCATTCACTCTTGACTCATAAATCCTTTTAGTCAGTCTCCTTTCACTCATTCTCTCTACATGCCCAAATCATCTAAGCATACCTTTCTCAATTTTAGTCACTACGTCTTCTTTTATACCACAACGTTCTCTTACCACACTATTTCTTACTCTGTCACTCACTTTTACTCCACTCCTACTTCTTAACGTAATGCTATGAAAATAAGCGAAATACATCAATAATATCGTTAAAATTGTCTATTGTCTATCATTAGTATATTAATTAAATATCATTATTTTTTTCAATATTGACATCAGTTAAAATTTTATATGCATTAATTATCCTTAATAAATAAATAAATAAATCTCTTTAAGTGTTTGTTCACGAGTCACATGTTAAGTAAGTAACAGCCCATTAACGTCCCACTGCTGGGCACAGGCCTCCTCACTCCGAGAAGCGAGGGTTTTTAGAGCATAGACCCACCAACCAACCCAAACAAGTACACTCTCTACTCCTTCACTCTCATAGTCCGATGTGACGGGAATCCGACACGACTGGAGAGAGATTAGGCGCAGGACCGACGGCTTAACGTGCTCTCCCAGGCACGGGGGTGGAACACACCGCCAACTTCCTAACTTCGGGCAAATATTGAGAAAATCTTAATAGTAAACTCAATATTGATTTTTGGATCGGCCCAACCCGGGACTCAAACCCAGGACCTCATGTCTGTAGTCGAACATGCTAACCACTAGACCAATGAGGCAGTTGTTATTAGGTTATAAATCTCGGACGTATCCCGGAAAGACAGGAGATATGGTAATACTACGTTATTAGTGTATAAATATTTATACGTGCGCGGTGAATGTGGTTGATTATCGTGCGAAATGTAGCGAATTGAATCAGAGATTATTTGTATACTCTCATTAAAGCGAATAAAACATCGTTTGATTATATTATAGCAGAAAGAAAACGAATTTATTAACACGCTTTTAACTTCACCTGTATTTATGTGTTAGTGTAACGGAATCTTTGAACATAGTTTCAACGACTGAGATTTTCATGAAAATTTATAAATGATAATACAATAATTTTATTGTTGTTATTATTTTAAAGACATGTATCATGGGAACATGCGAGAGTGATATTGAAAGGAGAGTTAATGCTGGGAATATGGTAAATGATGCCTTGATGAATAGCCAGATAGTGTCTCGAAAGGCCAGACTGGCTGTACATGCAGGAGTGTTGGTGCCAACACTTATGTATGGAACTGAAAGTTGGGTATGGTAGAAGAATCACAAAAGTAAAATAAATGCGGTAGAGATGAGAGCGTTGAGAAGCATGAGTGGATTAAAACTGAGTGACAGAGTGAGAAATAGTGTGATAAGAGAACGTTGTGGTATAAAAGAAGACGTAGTGACTAAAATTGAGAAAGGCATGCTTAAATGGTTTGGGCATGTAGAGGGAACGAATGAAAGGAGACTGACAAAAAGGATTTATGAGTTAAGAGTGAATGCGAAAGTTGGAATGGGAAGACCAAGGCGAACGTTCCTGGACCAAATCCAGGACATTTTAATTAAGGGCCAAGTCAAAAGTACTCTAAACCGACGAACTTGTATGAAAGGTTTAATGAGAATGAAAGAAGCGAAGGAGATATGCAAGGATTGTGGCAAGTGGAAGGACATGGTCTCTGCCTACTCTGGGAATGAGGGGTGATGCTATGTATGTATGTATGTATTTTTTAGACAAACGATATGAATGTGTCGAAAATTTAGTTTTTTATATAAATATATATTGTTTATTTTTTATCTATTGAATCAACGACCCCAATTAAATCTACTTTGTGAAGTAAGTGTACTGTAGCCCAGGGTTAGTCAACCTGCGGTCTGCGGACCGCCAGTTGGCGACCCCTGATCTAATAAACAACAACACAGAATTACAGGCGACTATGCTTAGCAGATAAGAGTGGGAATGCTAAGAAACATGACGCAAAATAGTTTCACTTCAAAAATCTTGTGTGCAATTCACAAGAGGTAAAAGTGAATCCTTCAAATATGTTGGCTTTAAGATAATGCATTACTAGAATAGCTGGGAAAGAATGGGAAAATGTTACCAAAAATCGGGCTCCTTGAGGAGGCCTATACCCAAAAAGGGACCCTTATCTATCTGTAAATAAAACACTAATGCAAACACATAATGTATACAATAATAAACAAGCACTCACACTTACACCCACACATACCTACACACACAGAGACAAAAATAACAACAAACACTCGTAGTCACTCACACACATAAGCACACAATACACAAGCATACAGTAACGCAAATATATACTCGTACTCATTAACACTACATACAGGCTAACCGTTAAATCTAAAAGGAAATATGTGTAAATAGTTATACTAGGATACGTGGTAAATAAAAGGCTTAATTATAATTATAAGATAATGCAACGAAGGAGAGCACAAACAGACATATACTGTATAATGCTTCCTATCTCATTCTCCCCCCCATTCCTTCTTATTAATTTATGTTTCTCTTTACTGTCGCTTCTTCGTTACGTCTAATTTCAAATCATAATGATGTTAAAGAAGTTTTCACTTTAAAACGACATACAAACTAAGAGACTTGTAACTATGATATAAGCAAATGCGATCTTATTGCAATTTTTATTCTCTCAACCATTTCAATATAAACAACTTGCACTATACTAATAATTACTTCACTATTTGCATGTATACAATTTAGCACTATTTCTCTATAAAACAACTACACCATGAAACAGCTCGAAGGACTTTGTTCACAAAATTGTTCCGCTCGTTAAAGTTACCTCGCATTGCATAACATTTAGCAATATTGCACAATTTTTTTAAGTATTTTTAACTGTTCCCATTATATCACTCAGTGATTACCAAAGTAATTCTATTTTTGTGTACAACTATTCCTAAAAGCTATTGAATAATACACGAAATAAAGATTTCATTTATAATACAAGGTCCGCAAACTTTAAACTTTTTTATTATGCTTACTCAGAGATAATTATCTGTTCTCAAATATTTGTTTTCCATTAACGTGTGTGCTCCACATTGTTAGAACCCACCACCTTCGATAATGGTCAGGAAAAATGTAGCCTCACTTATCAGCTATTAGGATAGTTTAAACGTACTATGCTAAATTTCTTTCAAAGGGCTCTTTCTCTTTGTAATATTTATCCCTGTACGATAGAGTGATTTTTGAAGAAGATTTAGGTATATAGTCATTGCGGGTTTTGTTTAATTTGTTGTCAAGGTGATGTTATAACAAAACATTGAACATTGGAATAAAAAAAAAGGTAAGTAGCAGCCCATTAACGTCCCACTGCTGGGCACAGGCCTCCTCGCTCATATGAGAGAGGGTTTTTAGAGCATAGTCCCACCACGCTGCTCCAGTGCGGATTGGCAGGCATAGTACACAAGTGCACTCTCTATTCCTTCACTCTCATAGTCCGATGTGACGGTAATCCGACACAACCGGAGAGAGAGATCGGGCGCAGGACCGACGGCTTAACGTGCTCTCCGAGGCACGGGGGTGAATCACACCGCCAACTTCCCAACTTCGGGCAAATATTGAGAAAATCTTAATAGAAAACTCAATATCGATTTCGAACTGGCCCGACCCGGGACTCGAACCCAGGACCTCATGTCTGTCGAACATGCTAACCACTAGACCAATGAGGCAGTCAGAACATTGGAATATTCCCTTTATTCCCGCGGGTCGAATGACGCTTAAGTGGCTCCTGGGACTTAAATATTCATGAAACACTACGAAATGTTATGATCTTTATGTTTGCTAATAGTTAAACTATACAATGTTATCTTTTGTTTATTAAATTAAGTCTCTGGTGTAGCGTCATGTTGCGGTAAACTTTGAGATAGTGAAGAAAGTCCGTTTTGTATTCATAGGCACATATCTTAAGAATGAAAAGTGACCTCAAGGGTTTTCATTGCTATTCACATCAATTATATAATCAAAAACTAGTTAACGTTGATTAAAAACTGATAACCGAACTAACTACTACGAATTTTTATACCAGTTTCACTAATAAGGGTGTTTGGCGCCAATTATCTTATTTATTAAGAAACTACCATTCCCTGTTAGTTTTTAATAGTTACAATTATTATTTAAGTAATTCTAATCGTTTATGAAATTATATAATAATAATATCCCAAATTGGCATCATTTACAATGTTTACAAATTCACCAATGGGAAGGCCATTGTTTCTAAGAATACAATTTAGTCAAATGACGAACCGTATCCTTTATTTAAAATATTATTCAATTTTAAATATATTAGAAATTATTTTATATATCCTATCACGTATCACTGATATCAGGTGTTGATTGGCGACACGTCTTTTCTGGCAGTGAGATCCACCCCCGTGCCTCGGAGAGCACGTTAAGCCGTCGGTCCTGCGCCTGATCTCTCTCCGGTCGTGTTGGATTCCCGTCACATCGGACCATGAGAGTGAAGGAATAGTGAGTACACTTGTTGTGTACTATGCCTGCCAATCCGCAGTGGAGCAGCGTGGTGGGTCTATGCTCTAAAACCCTCGCTCCTTGGAATGAGCAGGCCTGTGCCCAGCAGTGGGACGTTAAAGGGCTGCTACTTACTTTTACTTTTTACTTTTACGTCTTTTCTGGTAGAGTAGTAGGTAATCAATTTTACACAAAGTATTGCTAAATAATACACCTAAACCTTCCTTTGTTAATCAGTTTATTTATTGTTGGAAACCGCATTAAAATACGTTGTGTAGTTTATGAGATTAGAGCGAAAAGATGGACGGCGGAGGACTTTGTTACATATGTAAGGCTAAAAGCTGGTAATATGGACTGGCACACTGTTTGGCAGTAAGCAGATGTTCTTTATCAATCGAGCCCTATCTAGATGGCAGTCGTTTGTAGAGTGTTTTATCTTAAAGGAGCAATATAAAACAGTGGTATACGCTCTGTTTATCAAAGTGCAGGCAATACATAACGACTCGATGTTTTCAACACGATTATATGATCTCATTTTTATACACTGCTGTAGATCTGCAACACTTTGGTGACTTTATTGAATACATTCTTTATCAGTAAAGTAATGTAAGTAGCAGCCTATCAACATCCCACTGCTGGGCACAGACCTCCTCACTTGTAGGAGAGAGGGTTTAGACACGTCACGTTGCTCCACTTCACTCTCATAGTAAGATGGGAATCTGACACGAACAGAGAGGGATCAGGTGTAGGATGGACAGCTTCACGTGCTCTCCGAAAGACGGGGGTGGAGCCCACAAGTGAGTAAGAAGATAGAGTCTAAGATGAAAGCGCGATTATCTGGTAAGAGGCAATTTACCTCTTATGGTTTCTGCACAGCATCACACTGTAGCACATATCTTTTTGTTTGGCGGTACATCTTTGCTGGTAGGATGGTAGCTGTCTTCGATTGGCGAAGACCTCTCATTGACCAGCATTGCACGTGCAATGGTTTACAGTGAAGCTAGAGAGCTGTAGTCTCGTTTTACGAGAACGTTGTCGCTTTAAAGGAGGTACTTGAGAGGGAGCGGGAGGAATCTTCTGATATCCCTGCTATCAGTCGCCGAGGGTTGGGCGGCATAATGTGCGAATCGGCTTCATCCGGGAAATCATACTGGATTGCGCAAGCGAGCCGCTGGTGTCCCACTTTAGGATGACGTGAGATTGCTGGGATTTAGTAGGTATTTTGTCTTGTCAGTTAACCCCACATTCCCGACTAGGGTCGGGGTGAAACGGTTATCCCAGCGAAAAAAAAAAGAGTAGTCACGACCGAAGCTTCCCAACAGTCCAGACTCAGACAAATAGGTGCCTGCAATTGAATTGCAAATATACTTTAGATAATATGTTTAAGTACCTTATAGTTAAGGTTTCTCTTTCGTTTAATTGTTTTATTCTTTTTGTTTATTCGCTTGACATCAATTGTTTGTATCTTTTTTGTTGCAATAGTTTTAGTGGGCACTGGCTTCTGAGACACAGTTAAATATAGTTCAGGAGCCAGCGACTCATAATATACTAAAGCCATTTGTTTGAATCCTGCGAAAACTTCAATAAACTTTAAGTTGAAATCACAGTGTAGCTTAAATAACACAGTAAAAAGGCTTTTACGAAATAATAGAAAACAGTAAGCCCGCATGAGCTAAAATTAGACACACGCGACAATGACACCGTTGCCGTGCTGTTAACGACACTAGGCGGCTTTGCGTGACACGATGACATTTTGAGGTTAAACTGTCTATTGTATTAAACATGACTTATGATCATTACATAGTAAACTTTATAGCCAATAATATTTAAAGCTTTTCATTATCTTAGCCCATAAAAACGTAGGAAGGAAACACTCAGCTATAATTAGAAGTGAAAACTTCGTATACGGTTAATACAAAAACTACTAATCGAATTAAAATACAGTTGTAACTAATAAATAGTGTAACTCTTGAGGGAGGTTTTGGTATATAATTTGTCAGGATATTGTTTAAATTGCTTGAGATATAAAGATTAATGTTGCAAGTAGCGGAGACCTTATATAGATTTTTTTATAATGTGATTGGTGTTATGGTACGATGCTCTGTAGAAACCACAAAAAGTAGGTTGCCTCTTCATCTATTGCCTATCACGACAGCCACTAGTTCTATATATGAGGAAACTTATCATTTCACATTAAGCGATATATTTTAACGTGTATAATAGAAATATATTTATCACGGGCAAATTTCACGGTTATCGGACATATTAATACGTGTATGTTTGCACGTCTTTCTCGTGTCTCGTCGTATAAACTGTCTTGATTGATGCTCTGTCTACATAAATTATTACTGCATAAATATCAATGATATTTGCTGGAAGAGTGACAATATTAATCAGTGTTGGTTCAGCAGTTAAGGTATTCCAATTATTTAGTATAAAAAAGTATGAAAAAGGAGAAAAAAAAAGGTTTTATGGATTCCATTAAATCCAATCTAACCTTATAAAAGTCATGATGGTCTACTGGATTGTCGATTAAAGTAAAAAGGTAAGGTAAGTAGCAGCCCATTAACGTCCCACTGCTGGGCACAGGCCTCCTCGCTCATGTGAGAGAGGGATTTTAGAGCATAAACCCACCACGCTGCTCCACTGCGGATTGGCAGGCATAGTACACAAGTGCACTCTCTATTCCTTCACTCTCATAGTCCGACATGACGGCAATCCGACACGACCGGAGAGAGAGATCAGGCGCAGGACCGACGGCTTAACGTGCTCTCCGAGGCACGGGGGTGAATCACACCGCCAACTTCCCAACTTCGGGCAAATATTGAGAAAATCTTAATAGAAAACTCAATATCGATTTCGAACTGGCCCGACCCGGGACTCGAACCCAGTACCTCATGTCTGTAGTCGAACATGCTAACCACTAGACCAATGAGTCGTTTAAAGTAATCGTGGCAAATCCAACAGGCATCATTACGTTTCTCTTTGTAAACAGGAAACTTATGTTGATTATTTTTCTATCTATCATTGTGTTTTTTGGTCGTGAGGAAACCTGCATATCCTGTAGTGGAGCATGGTGGTGGGTTTATGCTCTAAAACTCTCTCTTTCTCTCTTACAAGTGAAGAGGTCTGATAATGATGGATATCCAAAATTTGTCACTTGAATCGCCATTCCTCGTCAAATTTAGTTCTTTTGTCATATTATATCCAATGTACCATTGGTTTCATTAAGGAACGACTTAAAAATGTAAAGGTTTGAGTTCCTTTACGTCTTGTACTAAGAAGAATACGCAATTAACTCAACTGGGTCATTTAATTTCCAATGTACCACTGATGATACTCATGGACGTGTGAAAAATCGAAAGATATGACGATTCCATTGTCCCATGTTCTAAAAAACCACAACGAATTCAATCTGAATTCTGTTTTTCAATATTATGATCAGTATTCACTTAGTATTTGTATTGTTGAATATAAATTTATTTCAATACGTGTAAGTTTGCATGTCAGTCTCGTGTCTCGTCGTGTAAACTGCCTTGATTGATGCTCTTTCTAAATAAATCAATGTCACATAAATAAGAAGTCTATTTGTCAAAGGGTGACAAAGTCGATTGTCTTAATCGTAATAATGTAACTGCATTTCTATCACAATTACTTTGACATGTCCTTATCGTGTATTTACACTTGTGCAAATGATTAACAAGGAAATTTCTTAAATGTGATTTCATTTACAGTAAGTAATACATACGTATGCACTAAATTACGCATTTATTTCATCGGGAGGCAATGTCGCACGTTTGTCACTCAAAATAGGGGCAAAAGAACAAACTTTCGATACATATATGATGAAAAGTGTTACGATGATTTAACCTTTGCCATTATTGAATTGTACCATTGTTTAACATCAGGTTAGGTTGTCTTCGTCGTCGCTTCAACCGATGGACGTCCACTGCTGGACATAGGTCTCTCGTAATGATGCCCACAAGGCCTGATCTTGCGCCGCCTCGCTCCAGCGGCTACCGGCGACCCTTTTTAAGTCATTGGTCCACCTTGTGGGGGGTTTTCCATCAGTTCGTCGGACAATGCGCCCCGCCCATTGCCACTTTAAGTTCGCGATTCGTAGGGCTATGTCGGTGACTTTGGTTCTGCTACGGATCTCCTCATTTCTGATTTGATCGCGTAGAAAAACTCCGAGCATAGTCCTCTCCATTGCACGCTGAGTGATCCTGAGCTTTCGAATGAGGCCCATAGTCAGCGACCACGTTTCGGAGCCGTAGGTCATCACTGGCAACACGCACTGTTCGAAGAGCTTCGTCTNAGAGCTATGTCGATGACTTTGGTTCTATTACGGATCTCTTCATTTCTGATTCGATCACGTAGAGAAACTCGGAGCATAGCCGTCTCCATCGCACGCTGAGTGACTCTGAGCTTCCGCATGAGGCTTATAGTCAGCGGCCACGTCTTAGAACCGTAGGTCATCACTGCCAACCAGCACTGTTCGAAGGCTTTGGCTTTCAGGCACTGAGGGATATTGGACGTAAATATCTGGCGTAGTTTCCCAGGTATGTGTACTCGTCAACAATTTCGAGAGCTGAGTTAGATCACTAGTCTTTTATATACGAGGAGGGATCAAGAAGTTGTGAGACTGAGATAGAATATAATGACTATTGATAACATAATAATGTATTTTTCTACATAGTCGCCGAGTCTTTCTACATACCGAGTCCAGAACTTTTCCAAGGCTTCAATCCTGTTAAAAAAAAAAATTGTCACTGTCCTGCAAAAAGCTCTCTACGGCATCCGTCCCCTCGTTATCGTTTTCGTACCTGTTTCCCTTTAAGTATTCAATTTGCCAGATCAGGTGAATAAGAGGGATGGTCAACCAGTTCGAAGCCAGCTTGCCTAATGGCAGCCGTCGCAACTGCCGCCCTGTGCGCAGGTGACGAAACAGCACCCCCTTCGTAGTTTCCCTCTCATTTTCTCTTTGTTGGCATTCCTCAACTTCTCAACTTGGGAATTAAAGCTGCATAATTTTGGCATGTAATAATGGTTCCATGCTCCATGTAATAAATCAACATTATCCCTTGTGAGTCCCAAAATGCCATCAAACATTTCAGACCAAGACAAATTAGAAAATACAATTTCTTACCCTCAGATAATGAAGGCCAAGGCGTTCAAACTCAAGTGGAAATTGGTCAACTGCGCAGGAGATGTTATAGCATGGCGTTTTATATGCAATATTTTTTTATTCACATAATGGGATTATATATAATAACACTCGCAGAGACGTTACGCAAACCGATGACTTATCGTAATTTGAACTTTTTATTTTACTTTAACATCTTAATTTCCGCTCACATCATAAAGTATATATAAATTCAAATTATTCCCAACTTTGCGTCGTTCATAATCTATTGTCTCTTGAAAGATCACTTTAAGACATGCTATTTCATGTATGGATGCTGCCATGGTCAATATGACAACATTGAATTAACAACAAATATTCTCCGGTTTCGGTTTCATAATTTGCCGCATTCAAAGAAATTATAACGAATCTTACTGTGACGTCGATATCTTAAACAGCAACAAACTAATGTTTAAAAAAGAATTAATAAAATTAATTAATTTAAATAGTGAGTAGGTAGCTTATTTTTGCCTACACACACACACACACACACACACAGAGAGAGAGAGAGAGAGAGAGAGAGAGAGAGACAGATTCGCGCAATCTCTCTGGCGCTTATTAGTACAATAAACAAATGTAAAGTTCTTTTAAGAGGGCTGTGCATTTTGGAAAATAAATAAATTGTGTAGTTTTGATTGGTGAAGGTCTCCTTAACTGATCAGAGGAATATGCCTGCGAATAGTTTTTATAAATAAATGGGGATGTATTTTTAATCATATTTCAATTGATACAATCTTCCGTCGTCGTCGTCGTCGTAGTCGCTTCAACCGATGGACGTCCACAGCTGGGCATAGGTCTCACGTAATGACGTCCACAAGGCCCGGTCTTGTGCCGCCTGGCTCCAGCGGCTACCGGCCACCCTCTTTATATCATCGGTCCGCCTTGTGGGACTCTGCCTACACTCCAGCAGCTTTGGCCCCCAACGTCCATCGGTCCGTCGGACTATGTGCCCCGCCCATTGCCATTTCAGGTTCGCGATTCCTAGGGCTATGTCCAGTGACTTTGGTTCTGCTACGGATCTCCTCATTTCTGATTTGATCGCGTAGAGAAACTCCGAGCACAGTCTTCTCCATTGCACGCTTAGTGATCCTGAGCTTTCGAATGAGGCCCATAGTCAGCGACCACGTTTCCGAGCCGTAGGTCATCACTGGCAACACGCACTGTTCGAAGAGCTTCGTCTTCAGGCACTGAGGGATATCGGACGAAAATATCTGGCGTTTCCCGAACGCTGCCCAACTCCAAAGATTGTATCCCAGTATATGTATTGGGATACAATCTTTGGAGTCAAGTATTTCATTGGCGTGATTATCTGTTAAAAATTGCTACATAAAGATAAGTTATACTTTTTATCAGTATGACTACATAGTGAATCATTGATAAATATAATCTTTCATTGGCATATTACATTGATATATAAATAATTTAAAGGTAACAGTGACTCAGAGATATCTAGTAATTCTAATTTACAAAAAAAATGCAAGTTTCTTAGCGCTATTCTAAGAAGAATCCTTTTTTTTCGCTGGGAAATTCTTGAATGCCCGAAAATTAAAAAATCCAAGGGAAACCTCTTCATCCATGAATGAGGCACCAGTTATTTAACTTTCGCATTCGTCCCTCGTGTCCTGGATGATTCACGGAACGAAGCCAAAATATACTCAGATGGGCTTCTTTCTTACAAAGACTTTCCAATATGATGCTTTATATAAACATTGTACATAATTTTGTTTTGTATATCAAGTTCTTAGTATATGCAGGTTAGACTGTGATCTCACCTGATGTTAAATGATGATACAATTCAATACTGATAAAGGGTAACTCTTCATATTTTTTAGTACTGGAACTCTTCCTGTATCGAAAAACCGTACTTTCGACCCTGTTTTGAGTGACGAAAGTTCCATATTGCCTCCCGATTCAATGAATGCGTAATTTAGTGCGCGTGCTTCAAATTTTTGACGCATTCACCCTTCTTTCATATCTGTCGGAGAAAGTATAGTTCCCGCCGACATCCTCATTAGTGGGGTTCATAATTCAACCTCCAAAGTGTGGGCGTCGGTGTGTAATGTTGGTGCAATCAAGCACTTTATTAATTAAGTCATTTTAAAATGCCCAATCACTTTATGTTTCCGATATCAAATTACACAAACACATCAACAATAATAGCTAAGAACGCGACATTTTCAATAGTCGACCGCTCTTACGGACCGTTACTCGAGAACTGTCGAGAACGCCGCTGACTTGTGATTCATTGACTTTGTCCAGCGCCGATGGATGTCGCCGGCGTTTCTGAAATTATTTGATTCAGAGTTATTAATAAATATCTTAATTTCATATTGTTTTAAGCTTTATTATTTACATTTATATGGAAATATCGATCCTGCTCTGATGAAATGTAGTATACGCACCACGGGACGAAAGTGTGACATTACCACCCGGGTTTTTATCACCCTCGCCTTCGACAATTATCGCCCTTAGACGCGTAATATATATGTCGGAGTGCAAGAGTCTGTGGATCGCTGGTCCGTGAGTAATAGTCTGTGGAACGCTGGCGCCATCTGTATATCGGCGTGGGGGCAGAGTCAATAAGTGGCAGTCCGGCGCGTCTTTCGTCAGTTCTCGAGTGGCGGTCGGCCGGGGTGGTCAACTATTGAAACTGTCGCGTTCCTAGCTATTTTTAGTAATGGGTTTGTGTAAATTGATATCGGGAACATTCAGTGATTGAACTTTATAATCCGAGCCCTGCGCCACTGTGCTTTATGCTTCTCCGTTCTCTCTTATTCTCCGATATATATTATTACGTGTTTTCTGGTATAAGGTTAGAAATTTCATACCTATTTATTATCTTTATTCATTGAAGAACTTTTTTATTTGAGGTTTTTTTATTTTATCTGAGGTATCGAATTTTATTACACTCTGAGTATCTATTTCAAAGTAGAAACGGGAAAGGATTATCATTAAATCACAGCTCGACATAAATAAGGATTCCGTATCCATTTCCTCAGTAGTTAAGCTTTCAAATGTTTCTTTTGAAATGATGATTNGATTCAGAGTTATCAATAAATATCTTAATTTCATATTGTTTTAAGCTTTATTATTTACATTTATATGGAAATGTCGACCCTGCTCTGATGGAGCGTCTGTGGATCGCTGGTCCGTGTGTAATAGTGTGTGGAACACTGGCACCATCTGTGTATCGGCGTGGGGCAGAGTCAATAAGTGGCAGTCCGGCGCGTCTCTCGCCAGTTCTCGAGTGGCGGTCGGCCGGAGTGGTCGACTATTGAAACTGTCGCGTTCCTAGCTATTATTCTTAATGAGTATGTGTAAATTGATATCGGGAACATTAAGTGATTGAACATTATAATCCGAGTTAATTAACAAAGTTTGAAGAATTTATTAGACAAGAAATTAAATAATGGATCCCTTTAATGACGATGTCGGCGGGGAACCCTACGCCACTGTGCTTTATGCCTCTCCGTTCTCTCTTATTCTCCGACATATATTATTACGTGTTTTCTGGTATAAGGTTAGAAATTTCATACCTATTTATTATCTTTATTCATTGAAGAACTTTTTTTATTTGAGGTTTTTTTATTTTATCTGAGGTATCGAATTTTATTACACTCTGAGTATCTATTTCAAAGAAGAAACGGGAAAGGATTATCATTAAATCACAGCTCGACATAAATAAGGATTCCGTATCCATTTCCTCAGTAGTTAAGCTTTCAAATGTTTCTTTTGAAATGATGATTATGTTGGACACTAAGTTTTTACTATACTCTAGTATACTCTTTTTATTATATCTTGATTCCTGAAAAAGAGATGTAATAATATTAAATATGTTGAATTAAAATTTAATCAAAAGTGACGACGATACGATTCATTATAACTTATTTTCTTTAATTTATTTGGAATATTTTATTAAGTTTCGCAGATTTCTTGTAATTTTGATTGCATATCTAGACAGACTCATTTTTATGCTATAATATAGTTTTTGTTTGAAAGTACTCGTAAATAAATGATTAAACAACTTGTTCCTTAGTTACGTACGTTGTATTTTAGTATTGCCACTTATTATTAAAAATATATATGTCGGAGAATAAGAGAGAACGGAGAAGCATATAGCACAGAGGCGTAGGGTTCTCCGCCGACATCGTTATGAATTGGTTCCATTATTTCATTTCTTATTCTGTGGGCGTTCATGGGTAATGTTAGCGCAATCAAACACTTTATTAATTAACTCGGATTATAATGTTCAATCACTTAATGTTCCCGATATCAATTTACACAAACTCATTAACACTAATAGCTAGGAACGCGACAGTTTCAATAGTCGACCACTCCGGCCGACTGCTCGAGAACTGCCGAGAGACGCCGATACAAAGATGACGCCAGCGTTACACAGACTATTACACACGGACTAGCGATCCATAGACTCTTGCACTCCGACATATATATATGGATTTAAAATATAGAGTCTACACAAACAAATTCAACTCACATTCATACATACCATCACGCCTCATTCCCTTCGGGGAAGAAAGAGACCACGTGCTTTCACTTGCCACGACCCTTGCATATCTCCTTCGCTTCTTTCATTCTCATTAAACCTTTCATACAAGTTCGTCGGTTGAGAGTACTCTTGACCTGGCCCTTAATTAAAATGTCCTGGATTTTATCCAGGAACGTCCGCCTTGGACTTCCCCTTCCATGTTTCGCATTAGCTCTTAACTCATAAATCCTTTTTGTCAGTGTCCTTTCATTCATTCTCTCTACATGCCCAAACCATCTAAGCATACCTTTCTCAATTTTAGTCACTACGCCTTCTTTTATATCACACTATTTCTTACTCTGTCATTCAGTTTTAATCCACTCATACCACTCAACGCTCTCTTCTGCCATTCCCAACTTTCACTACCATACATAAGTGTTGGCACCAACACTACTCTATGCACAGCAAGTCTGCCTCTTGAGACACCCTCTGGCTATTCATAAAGGAGTGCAGAGCACCATTTACCATATTCCCTGCATTTACTCTCCTTTCAATATCACTTTCACATGTTCCATCTTTTGTAAATTTAGTTCCCAAGTATACAAATTCTTTCACCTCTTCCACTTGTTTCCCATCTATCATAATATTGCAATTTTGCATAAATTCATCTCTTTCAAAAAGCATAAGTTTAATTTTCTTTACATTTACTTTCATTCCTTTCCCTTTCAAAGATTCATTCATAATATTTACCACCTCCGGTAGCTCATTAGCAGATGATGCAAGTATTACTTGATCATCAGCGTAGAGTTAACATTCGATGAGTAATTCGTTCATTCTTGGCCCATACATACTTTCTTTTAAATCTGTCTGTAACTTCAGTACGAAATTAACGGATGACAAACAAAACCTTTTCATATTTACAATAAAAATTGTTTTATATTGCAATCTCACTATTAAACATTTCTGCATTTAACTTTAACGAGAAATCTTAGAAACTCAATAAGCAATGAATATGCATTCGACTAATAACATGGTCTCATTTACGCAACAATATCGTTCAGTGTGCTTGCGTTTACTATATTTACTGAGAGTACACTTAAGTACAAAAGTATTTACACCTTTTATAAGGAGGTCTGAACAAATATAGAACAAACGTATTATAAAGAGGAGACAGTCATGTTTTTGTATGTTTGCAATGTCTTCACCAGTAGAAAGCACGACATAGACTATAATATAACCTATAGACTATAGTAGATAATATAACCTAAGGTGTGAAAAATTACAAAACTGTCTGATAAAGTAAACTATTGAAGATAAAACAAAAAAATGTTCTACAATATTATAGAACATATTAATATCTACTTTTTTGTAGACATCAATACGTTCTCGATAACATAGTATAGACTATAGATAGTTCGGTGATAACACTGATAGCTCTGAAATGTTGGGAGTAATACAGTAGCAACAGTTATAAATACCAAAAACATTGTGCAATATTACGAAATGTTATGCAATACGAGGCAACTTTAACGCACGGAAGAATTTTGTGAAGATAGTCTTTCGAATTATTGTTGTTGTTTTTCTTGCCCTTATCCCACTAGGTGGGGTCGGCACAGCATGTTTCCTTTCGCCACTTCACTCTATCCGCAGTCATTTCTACATTCACACCCTTTATAGACATATCCTCTTTCACACAATTCATCCACACTTTTTTTGGTCGCCCTCTCCCGGCCCTGCCGCTTACCATCATATTTAGGACCCTCTTACATACATGGCTATCCTCCCTTCTCATTACATGTCCATACCAGGCTAACCTTCCACTCCTTAACTTCTCGGTCACTGGTGCTACTTTCACACTTCCTCTAATATACTCATTCTTAATCTTATCCAATTTTGTCACTCCACACATCCATCTCAACATTCGCATCTCCGCTGCATGCAATTTCCTTTCATTCTCCCCTTTGGTGGCCCAGCACTCTGATCCATACAGGATGACAGGTCTTACGATCGTCTTACAAATTTTCCCCTTTAGTTTAAGAGGCATTCTGGCATCGCAAATTGCAAATTCTTTTTTACAAATTGCAAAGTCTTTCGAATTATTGTATTAAAGAGAATTAGTGTTTAACTGTATAAATTCAAATAGTGACGTAATTATTAAGGCAATGCTTGTTGTTCATGTAAATATACACAACTTGCACTATTTTTAGTGTTGCCACTATTTTACTCAATGACTCAACATTTTAGAGCTCTCAGTATCGTCACCTAACTATCTTTAGTCTAACAATATGTCCAACTACTGTAGTTATGTCACTTTAACTACTTTTTACATTTTAAAAGTTAATAAAAATAATCAAACCATATTATTTCTTTGCAGTATACCATTTCATTCACATATCTTTCCACTGGTACGAGATCGGTATTTAAAATTAAATTAAATGCAATCGCTGGTTAAAGTATAAGAGGTAAATTATACAATTAGTTATAATTGCTGGAATTTTAAATAAGTTTTTTATATTCGTGAGATTTTGGCTATTGTTAACCTTCAACAAAATGTCCGCACTTTTAATTAATTATCTTAATTTATCCGCATTATACAGTATACGTAGACGATTATGCTAATTTTATCTATTGCGTACATATAAAAGTAGCTTTGGATATAAAACTAATACTATTTATATTATTTTTCTCGTTTCTTTGACTCTGTTATACTCTATAACACCAATCATGTAACTAACTATATAAAAATCGATACCATTATGTCGAACCTTAGCGAGAACAACTGATCCTTTTATATATCTTGACGACCTTGCTGGTGCATTGGTACGAATACTGGTTTTGCTAGTGGAGGCATTGGGTTCGATTGCAGGCCGGGCAGATTTAGGCAATTGCCTTTTCTAATTTATCTAGGTCTGGACTGCTAGTGAGCTTGGGAATATGGCTAGTTACCACCCTACCACTAATGACATGCCGCAAATTATTTGTATTCCGGTACAGTCTGGCGTAAGAAACATAAGAAGTAAATTACTTCTTTCCAGGTTAGCACGCTTCCATTTTAGACTGCATCACCACTTACCATTAAAATAACCTAAACTAAAGGAGGCATTAAAGACGCAAAAGGAGAGAACACCGCTGGAGAAAGGAAGGCGGCAGCTGCTTCTCCTTTCATGAACGTTTGAGTCGGTTACATCCGGGGCGCCATGGCGTCAGAGAAAATCTGGTATCTACCTCTCGGATGAAGAGGTTTCCGCTGGATTTTAGTGGGTGTTCTAGTGAACAGTGAAATGCCAAATCATCCGCCAGCGACAAAAAAGGTGGCTCGCCAACAAGGCGAAAGACAAGCTATTTTGTATTCAACAGAGGTTTAAACATTATCTATACATTCTAATCTCATTTTTATAGAAAATCTCACATGGCAACGTACAACACGAGCATAGACATAGATTAGAGTCTCCATATTTTTCGCTCTACTTGAAATCGTAGCCGGATTTAATATTTTATTAACATTTTTGTTATTGAATGTACTGTACATATTACGTGACATGGATCTGTGCAATTTCTTATCTAGATTTGCATATAGATAATTAGTTCAGAAACCAGCAGGGTTTACCTGATGTTTAAAAGTAATTTTCCTGTTAATTATAGTTAATTAAAAGAATATGATGCGTTTTATAATAATTCTTACGTATTATAAAACAGCGTTCACCGCCGCTTTGGTCTCTCTATCTGTTCTCAAAAAACTTAAAAGTTACTGAACTGATTGTCATGTAGTTTTTATTAATAGATAGAGCGATCTTTGAGGAAGGTTTAGGTATATAATTGGTTAAGGTTTTGGTGTAAATTAGTTGAGATATAACAATAATTGTTGGAAGTGTCGGAAAACTGAAACCGCTTGCGATCTATAATCGAAAACGCTGCACAATGCCTTAAAAATATAACAAAACTATGTATGGTAGGAATATGAATCTGGACAACTTTCTATCTAGCGCATTGAAGTGACCATTCTTCGGAAGAAAATGGATATAGTGAGCTATTCTTGAAAGATAGATATATACCATCACGGACTTTTTAACCGACTTCAAAAAAAGGAGGAGGTTATCAATTCGTCTGTATTTGTTTTTGTGTTTGTTACCTTCAGACTGGGTGGACCGATCTTGATATTTTTTTTTTTAATGAAAGGTGGTGCTTGTCATAATATCCCTTTTTTTTAAATTCAGTTCTGATGATGGCATCCATGAAAAAGCGGATAAGTGTTAAATTTGCATTAAGCATGTGCGCGACAAATGGACGAATAACTTAAGATCATACCAACCAATTTCGATCCAAGTCAAAGTGACGGAACTCTTCAATTCTTAGGAGCAAATGAACGATATCCGACAGAATCTTCTATAGGCTATCCAGATATTTGAGTTGCCTACCGTAACTTTGGTAAGGTCAAGTGCTAGTCGTAGTTAAATATGAAGATCAATGGATCTCCTCAACGGCTTACAGTAAGGGTACGGTTTATGAAGAAAATATAGGTGTCTGTAATCAAATAGCAATGAGCTTACGTTTGTTGCTACATTGCAACACGTTTACTTCAGATTCACTAAAAATTTAACAAATAAAGAACCGCCTTCAACACAAAGTTATTAATATGCTCTGCGTATTCTTTTATAGTGTTCTTCGTATTGTTATATTTGGAGTCGGTGTCAGCCAAGGCGCCTGATGCCAAATGGACACGCGTGGAACATCTACCTTGGCTGACATCTTTTGACAATTTTTATTTATTTACAGACCTTTAAAAGATATACAATTCCGTTGTACATTAATTTGATCTATCTCGTAAAGTTTAGTCAGCGTTTGCGATTTAAGCGCACAATAATGTTTATTACGACATCGTACTACAAATCCTTGAATTTTTTTTGATTTTCTTTACTATAAACATATATGTGTTAGACATATAAACCTTCCTTTAGATGCAATATTTGTGCTGCAGAAAAGGGCCGTTCGTGCGATTTACAATATGGGTCCAAGAGAGTCGCTAAGAAACAAATTCAAGGCAGTTAACATAATGACAGTTCACTGCGTATATATATTAGAAAACTTGTTGTACGTACACAAAAACATTGACTCTTTTAATAAAAAGAGTGAATGTATATCATATAACTTACGAAACAAAAACAAACTTGTTGTAAATTCTAGTAGGCTGCATAAAATTAACAACTCATTTAAGGGTAACTGTATACGTTTCTATAATAAACTCCCACAAGACGTTTTAGAAATGTCAATTAATAAATTCAAAGTCTTTGTTAAAAGAAAGTTGATAGAAAAATCGTATTATAAGTTGCAAGAGTACTTAGACGATAGAAACGCGTGGGAGTGAACGAACTGCTCTAATTTGAATTGAAATATATTAAACTAACATGATATTGTAATGATGATGATAACAAAAAAAACAGAATACCCGACTGAGTTTGTTGTGGGCTCTTCTCGGATCGGGGCGCGAAGGAACCCTCGTAACTTTAGATTTTAAGTCGTTCTGGAGTATCATCATCAGACGTACATTAGAATTAGAGTGTGGAAAAGAAAAGAAAAAACAAAAATTTGACGATTCAAAAGTGCTGTAATATGCCTACTTGAATAAAGATATTTTGATTTAATTTGATTTGATTCACTTTTCAATCACTCTATCTATTGCTGTAAACTGCATTTAAATCCGTTGCGCAATTCAAAAGATCTAAGGTAACACATTAAATTGCCAGTGTTTGCAATATCACTGTTTTTACTGACATTCGAGCCTTGTGCTATTCTGCATTTTAATAAAACAACATCGTTAAAAGTGGATACTTACATCTGAATACAAAGGCATGCAAATCCAAACTCGTTTTCGAACAATCGTTAGGTATATCGAGAATCGGTTGTAATGAAGTATGACTGTCGTCTATTCATAAAGCCTGTTCATGCGGAACACGTCCCACTTTGACGGTAGGCCGAGAGCCGATCGAGGTGAAAAAACTTTCCTCGTTTTAATAGGAAATAAAAGAAGAAAAGTGAAATTGTAATTTGCCGAGAGCGAAAAGGTTTTCGGAGTAAAACTTGACCCAAGTCAAGCGTAAAGAAGTATCACTCCCTAGCGAATAGGGGGGGTGTGCGAATAATTAAAATATATATATAAAGATTTATCGGTAATAAGGTTGCTTTATTTATAAACGTGGGCTGCCGTGGAGTTTTACTAGCCGCCTAATTGAATTATAAACTAAACGTTAACATAATGACAGTTCACGGTTATATATATTAGAAAACTTGTTGTATGTACATAAAAACATTGACTCTTTTAATAAAAAGAGTGAATGTACATCATATAACTTACGAAAGCAAAACAAACTTGTTATAAATTCTAGTAGGCTGCATAAGATTAACAACTCATTTAAGGGTAACTGTATACGTTTCTATAATAAACTCCCACAAGACGTTCTAAAGATGTCAATTAATAAATTCAAAGTCTTTGTTAAAAGAAAGTTGATAGAAAAATCGTATTATAATTTGCAAGATTGGGAGTAAACGAATTGCTCTAATTTTATTTAAAATATACTCGTAGTAACCTAATGTGAAATACCCGACTGAGTTTGTTGTGGGTTCTTCTCGGATCAGGGCGCGAAAGAATCCTCGTAACTTTAGATTTTAAGCCGTTCTTGAGTACCATCATCAGATGTATATTAGAATCAGAGTGTGGAAAAAAATATATAATTTGACGATTCAAAAGTGCTGTAATATGCCTACTTGAATAGAGATATTTTTGATTTGATTTGAATTCGAAAGTTCCCAAATAGATCGATTTTTTTTCGATTAATTCGAATTATTTTCGCATTTGTAAGTATATTTTTAAGACTGAGCACGATTATGCTTGTGATACTTTAACGATACGATGGATCTATGTTTGTCTAAAAATTACTAACTACGAAGTCTTCAAATCCAGTCGCCCGAGTGACTTGTAATTCGGTAGACCACTTATAAGACGTACCCTGATTAAAAATTGAGTTTCTTAAGAAAAGCTAGTTCTTAAATAAACAGTAATTTAATTAAATAAGGTCGTCTCTCAGACAAGTAATAAATACAGGGCACGGTGTCCCGCCGACTAGTGATGTGCGTGATGTATGGACTTTTTTATGGTAATCGACTCTTGTGCACTATCTTTGCACATGCTAAGATTTACAAACAACACGTTTAAGGAGGAATGTATAAGTAAATTTTAATTATAATTTTTTTTTTTTTTTTTATTTATACTATATTTTTAAGGTAAGGTTTTGTTTTGTGTTCGTCCCGGGTCGCCGCTGAAAACCAGCGTTGGGTTGGTTCCCAACAACAGCTGAGCGGTGTTCCTTTTTTCGGCATCACACTTTTCTATAATAATTACCGTGTAATTTGTTTATGTTTAAATGTGCAGAGAAGTGTGGGAGTAGAAAATAAAAGGTATTTTATTTTATTTTTATTTTTAAATGACTTGCGTTTTCCCACAATCATACTCATAATAACTGGCGCCTAGGACTTCTCTCGCTTAGTAGTTGGAGTAATTCGCATTACATCTTCTATACATACAAAACGAGTCCTTATTTCTCAGTCATCACAGCATGAGACGTGACTAGTCTTGCTATTTTTATTTTGTGGTGTTCATTATAACCAGGAGAGGGTTCTTATAAAAGAAACATATATAAATAGAAATTTTAATAAAAAAAGAACCGCCTTCAAAACCAACTTACAAATACATTAATATGCTCTAAAAAGTAATAAATAATTGCGTATTCTTTTATAGTGTTCTTCGTGCTCATTGGTCTAGTGGTTAGCATGTTCGACTACAGACATGAGGTCCTGGGTTCGAGTCACAGGTCGGGCCAATTCGAAATCGATATTAAGTTTTCTATTAAGATTTTCTCAATATTTGCCCGAAGTTGGGAAGTTGGCGGTGTGATCCACCCCCGTGCCTCGGAGAGCACGTTAAGCCGTCGGTCCTGCGCCTGATCTCTCTCCGGTCGTGTCGGATTCTCCCGTCACATCGGACTACGAGAGTGAAGGAATAGAGAGTGCACTTCTGTACTATGCCTGCCAATCCGCACTGGAGCAGCGTGGTGGGTCTATGCTCTAAAACCCTCTTTCATATAAGCGAGGAGGCCTGTGTCCAGCAGTGAGCGATAAATGGGCTGCTACTTACTTTTTTTACTTACTTATAGTGTTCTTCGTATAGTTATATACGGAGTCGGTGTCAGCCAATGCTGTTCAACACCATGGCTGTTGAACCTATTCATGGGAATAGGTTGAAAAGCCATGGTGACGCAACACATCCCTGTCGAACACCTCCTTCGACAGGAAACCACTCCGTGTACGCTCCGTTTATTCTGACACAAGCACTAGAACCCTCATAGAGAGACTTCCATGCTTGAATCAGACAACCACTCACCCCATACGTAGATAACGTTGACCACAGCTCATTCCTCACCACTCGATCATAAGCCTTTTCTAAATTTATGAAAGCGCAATAAATATTTTACGTAAAATGTTATTCACTGTATATCATCACGACATTCTTCGCGTTGTTGTCGGTTTTTCGACACTGACGATTCAAAAGTGGTTTATGAATAATAATTTCATTTATTAATTACACCGATACGAGTTTAACAATTGATAACTAAAACAGAACAAAGACTCGAGTCAGCTAGTGTTTTTATGAAAAGTAATAGTTTTTTTTTTTTTTTTTTCGAAAATCCTTGTATTCAAGGCTTTGGCCTAAAATTTAAGACGCTACAACTTATAGTAATCAAATCGTAAAAAGACAACGGTATCTGGAAATTTATTCAAGGTGATCTTGCAATAGTGCCGTCCCACGTGTCCTTTATTTTTAGACACAAACATTTCGTTATGGACGTTATGATGACTGTAGACATACGTAATGTGAACCTAAAATGCGGTTTTTATAGAAACATATAAATATCAAAGGAACCTATGTCTCAGTTTGCGCATCTTATTATTGTAAAACTTTATTTTCTCGTTGTCTTATCCCGTTATTATACATACATACATAGCATCACGCCTCATTCCGATAGGGGTAGGCAGAGACCACGTCCTTCCACTTGCCACGATCCTTACAAATCTCCTTCGCTTCTTTCATTCTCATTAAACCTTTCATACAAGTTCGTCGGTTTAGAGTACTCTTGACCTGGCCGTTATATAAAATGTCCTGGATTTGGTCCAGGAACGTTCGCCTCGGTCTTCCCCTTCCAACTTTCGCATTCACTCTTGACTCATAAATCCTTTTTGTCAGTCTCCTTTCATTCATTCTCTCTACATGCCCAAACCATCTAAGCATACCTTTCTCAATTTTAGTCACTACGTCTTCTTTTATACCACAACGTTCTCTTATCACACTATTTCTCACTCTGTCACTCAGTTTTAATCCACTCATGCTTCTCAACGCTCTCATCTCTACCGCATTTATTTTACTTTTGTGATTCTTCTGCCATACCCAACTTTCACTACCATACATAAGTGTTGGCACCAACACTCCAGCATGCACTGCCAGTCTAGCCCTTTGAGACACCATCTGGCTATTCATAAAAGCATGCAGAGCACCATTTACCATATTCCCTGCATTCACTCTCCTTTCGATATCACTTTCACATGTTCCATCTTTTGTAAATTTAGATCCCAAGTATACAAATTCTTTCACCTCTTCCACTTGTTCCCCATCTATCAAAATATTGCCATTCATCATAGATTCATCTCGTTCAAAAAGCATAACTTTCGTTTTGTTTACATTCACTTTCATTCCTTTCCCTTTCAAAGCTTCATTCATAATATTTAGCATCTCCTGAAGCTCGTTAGCGGATGACGCAAGTATTACTTGATCATCAGCGTAGAGTAAACATTTGATGAGTAATTCATTCATTCTTAATTATACATATAATCTCATAAACGAAAGGCCTACAATTTACCACTTGAATATTAATCAATGTAAAACTTTGTAACCCGGCGCGAGGAACAATCTATTGTTGATATTGAAAAACTAAGACAAACTCACGCCCAAACGCACACGCTTACGCACGCGCACTCACACACACCCGCATGCGCGCACAATCACACACACACTCGTACGTGCACGCGTTTACACACACACGCATGCATGCAATTTTTTAATAATTTGACACATTTAATTGATATTTTTATATTTGTCTAGTTGTGCGGATTAGCTTGTTAATGTTTTTCTGTTGTCACCAGATATGCCTCACCGAGTGGATCAGGCTAAGGGACTACAAAGGTGGTAGGTCAAGAGTTATTCTTGGCTACGAGGTTCCAGCCTGGCTGTGGGAGGCATACCGAGTGGTGGGCGTGTTCCTCTTCGGCTGTGCCTGCCAGCAGTTGACCACCGATGTCGCCAAGTACACGATAGGAAGGCTGAGGCCACACTTCTTTTACGTGAGTTGAATACTATAACTTGTTTTTATGTATCTCCAGAAGATTCAAGATTTACGTGATGGTGAAGGCTTTGATGATGAGCTTTAGCAATTTTGACGATATACTGATTTATATCCGTTTGACTATCCGGCAGTGTTTTTAATTTACCCAATAATTTGCCCGCGCTTGTTAATGGAAATAACAGTCGTATGCCCCGCCCCCGCATGGCCTTTTTTGCGTTGATTGCCCTGCGGGTCGAATAACGTCAAACTGGCTCTAGGGACTCAAATGTTATGATTTTTATATTTGCTAATAGTTAAACTTTGCAATGTTATCTTTTGTATTTTAAATTATGACTCTGTAGCGTCATGTTACGCTAAACTTTGAGATAGTGAAAAAAGTCCGTCTTTTATTCATAAGCACACATCTTAAAAGTTAAAACTTACGTCACTTCAATAAGCAAAAACACAAATAAGCACTAATAGGCACTCACAGTTTATAAAATATCACAAAAAACTTAAGCAACTTCGATGCGACACATGCACCGTTAGTAACAGTCACTTTGTAACTGATTTACTTTTTGTTTTTCCTATTGTCTGGTCTTATTTGTACGCATATTTTGTCACGGCAGTAACCGAGAAACGAAATAGATAATACACGCTGTGACTTAAAAAAAAAGAGATGCCTTTATTTCCGATTGCCCCAGTTGAGACAGTGCTATGGTATCATGTCAACTTCTAGTGACATGGACAATTTAAGGGCTATTTATTGAGCCCCTTGTGTAGTTTCCCTAAGTACTTATTTGCATATAGTTATTAATGGTAATGTTTAGCATTATTAATACTGTAAGCCCCTTCGACGCGCCTTCTATTAACTACATGAATAAAAGACTTCTTATGCAACTGAGGCTGGCAATAGTTAATGCTTTAGCAAGTAAGCGCTTTAGAGGTTTGTGATTATTGTTAATACAATATCATTATCAATTCATTATTTCTTACTTTTTTTATATAGATCAAAGTAAATGTATATAATTCCAAGAAGATTTTTGGGCAAAACTCCCGAAAAACTATAATAATTTTTCCTATATTTTGAAAGGGGGATTATTACTCGTAATATTCTAGATATTTTTACTGGCGCCTTGATGACTTTTTGTATTTATTTCAGTCGATTTACGTCAATAGCGCAACCGAAATAAATATTTACTAACGTTATCTTGTTGAAAATTAAACAACCGCTATCTTATTAAAGTAACAAATTAAAATTCTAAGGAATTAACATTTTGCGTAATGACAATACAAACAAATCATGGTGAACTAGTTAGATACGTGGATTCTTTCCTTGACTTACGTGATTTCGAGTAGATACCACTAAATTTTCAATATAAAACTTTCATATTTGTTAAAGAGACACCTTGCATCGTGTGTCTACTTAAGTAAAAGTGTAAGATAGCTGTTTATAAATGGAAAAAGTCTCTTCAAAGTTGTATGTCCCTACATGAGAGTGTTTCTACACACTTTTCTCGTCGGGAAATTTCAAGCGTATATATGTAGACTCATTAATGTACATTTAGCTTGAAGTGGGACAAATACCAATGCAACATATGTACGTAGATTTTGTTAAACGTTCAAAGACTTTTTATTGGTGACGGTGGTGGTGATACAGTCTTAAGATGGAAGCGCGCTAATCTGATAAGAGGCGATATACCTCAAATGGTTTCTACACAGCATCGTACTGGAACACAAATCTCTATGTTTGGCGGTACGTCTTTGCTGGTAGGGTGGTACTAGCCGCGACTGGAACCTCGTCCAGACCATACTTAGACAATTTTCTAAATTCAGGACCTCTGCTAGCAAAGCGAGTACTCGCACCATTGCGCCAGCGAGGTCGTCAATGACTTTTTCTCTCTATCTCTATTCGTAGTTTCTCCAACGTTAGGATCATGAAATCTATATCCATGTTGTTAAATTCTCTTCTTCTTATTTCGATTACAGAATTGTCGTTATTGAGGGTAATTATTATGGATCAATGATAATGGTCCTTCGAGCCTGATTCGCTATACAAATAGCGCACACTGAAGCCAGGTGTTTATTATTCTTTGCATCATTGCTAGGCAACGACAGAGAAGATGATTAAAAACTACTAGACCGATCGGCATGAGACCATGACCATTCGACGCGGAATTGATTGTAGAAGATTTTAGGCTATTCATTTTTTGAATTCCATCAACCCTTTACCAATTTTTTTTCAAATTTATGTGGACAGTCATTTGTTTCTGGTACGAAAACTCGAGCGCACAAAGACCGGCAAATTGTCTAAAGTCACTTCAATGCTTATAAACGCGTTTCCACACACCGTCCCACGCATTCACCCACGTACTCCCACACATCCACCCACGCATCCATCCACGCACTCCCACGCCTCCACCCACGCACTTCCACGCATCCACCCACGCGTCCACAAGGTTGTGATATGAAATATTAGACCGTTGTCTATAGCAACGGTTTTGTTAATTCATTTCTAGGTTATGTAAAGATGTCATTTATTTACGCTATCTTTTGTTTCAAAACAAAAAAGATTCTGTGTGTCATTTAATCGGTTGTGTTTTGTTTAGTATTTGTAAAACAGAAAGCTGCCACATTCAAAATCTTTTTGACAGAACGAGGTTTGTCGGGTCTGCTAGTAAGTATATAAAAAACTAGCTATTCCTTGTGACATTAGCTACTTGCAATTGATAGTCGCATGAAAATCGTTCCAGCAGTTTCCGAGATTAACAGGGAAAAGTATACAGACTGATAAATCTTTTAAAAATACCTTTCCTTTATGTAATTACCGTATATACTTTCATATGCATTTAATGCAATGAATGATGTTAATTTGCAATTACAAATATGCACTTCAATTTTGTGCTCGCACTAAAAACACTTTTTCCTGATTGTGAGGAGGTCTGTGTCCAGCAGTGGGATTTTAATAGGCCATTAACTATACCTTTATTCCTATTTTTTTATTTATATACATTAGTTTGAGAAACTTTATCATGGTATTATATATTTATTTATCAGACTGCCTCATTGGTCTAGTGGTTAGCATGTTCGACTACAGACATAAGGTCCTGGGTTCGAGTCCCGGGTCGGGCCAATTCAAAAATGGATATTGAGTTTTCTATTAAGATTTTCTCAATATTAGCCCGAAGTTGGGAAGTCGGCGGTGTGATCCACCCCCGTGCCTCGGAGAGCACGTTAAGCCGTCGGTCCTGCGCCTGATCTCTCTCCGGTTGTGTCGAATTACCGTCACATCGGGCTATGAGAGTGAAGGAATAGAGAGTACACTTGTGTACTATGCCTGCCAATCCGCAGTGGAGCAGCGTGGTGGGTCTATGCTCTAAAAACCCTCTCTCATATGAGTGAGGAGGCCTGTGCCCAGCAGTGGGACGTTAATGGGCTGCTACTTACCTTACCTTTATATATTTATTATGATTGAATAAATGTTAAGGTTTGGTTTGTTGCGTCTTTCGAGTCCGTAGCTCCGTACATATCAATCCCTGTCCAGACTCCCGTTATTATCCCGTCAATCATTCCTTTAATAAGCATTTTAATGGTCCTTTTGTGGTGTCAAAGATACCGTCTTCTCTTATGTAGTTTTATACCTTTTTCAAAAGATACATCTCGTATTGACCCGTCAAATTAATAAGGAATTTGTCTTGTTTAGAAAGTTCAATCGTCATTCTTTACAAATATATAAGCTACTAGCTCACTCTGCACCGCCTCCAAATCAATAAATAAAAAATGGAACTAAGTAACACAAGTGCACTCTCTAATTCTTCACTCCTATAGTCCGATGTGACGAGAATCCGAAACGAGCGGACCGAGGGCTTATCGTGCTCTCCGAGGCTTACTGCCAATGGAGTGGAACACACCGACAACTTCCCAACTTCGGGCTAATATTGAGAAAATCTTAATAGAACACACACACACACACACACACGTACACACACACACTCATAGACAGACTCACACCCACTCTGGCGCTTTATTAGTCCAATAAATAAATGTAAAATCCGTAATTGGCGTTAAGTTAATTTAATTAGATTATATGTTAGTTTTAAGAGGGCTGTGGATTTTGTAAAATAAATAAATAAATAAAACTCAATATCGATTTTGTATCGGCCCGATCAGGGACTCGAACCCAGGACCTCATGTCTGTAGTCGAACATGCTAACCACTAAACCAAGAAGGCAGGAATAAAAAAGCTGAATGATTATTGCAGTTAAAAATTAAAATCCAGAATTAGCCAAATCACTCCAGCCGTTCTCGAGTTTTATCAAGACTAACGAACAGCAATTGATATACACGCTTCAGTTTCATTAATGTGTGTAATATAGAGTTTTTGCAATACATATTTTTTAGTGAAACTATTGTCATTTTAATTCTTACGTATTTTTATGTTTACTTCAAATTACATAGACATTATGTAACGAATAAAATACATGGAACATGTGAAAGTGATATTGGAAGGAGAGTGAATGCAGGGAATCTGGTAAAACATGCTCTGCACGCCTTTATGAATAGCCAGATGGTGTCTCAAAGGGCTAGACTGGCTGTGCATGCTGGAGTGTTGGTGCCAACATTTATGTATGGTAAAGATGAGAGCGTTGAGAAGTATAAATGGATTGAGACTTAGTGAGAAAGTGAGAAAAAGTGTAATAAGAGAACGTTGTGGCATAAAAGAAGATGTAGTGACTAAACTTGAGAAAGGTTTACTTAGGTGGTTTGGGCACGCAAAGAGAATGAATGAAAGGACTGATGAAAAGGATTTATGAGTCAAGAGTGAATGGGAAAGTTCGAAGGGGAAGACCAAGGCGGACGTTCCTGGACCTAATCCAGTGAAAGGTTTAATGAGAATGGAAGAAGCGAAGGAGATATGCAAGGATCGTGGCAAGTGGAAGGACGTGGTCTCTGCCTACCCCGAAGGGAATGAGGTGTGATACTATGTATGTAACAATTTTTTTCTATACCCTCTGAAATCTGACGTTATATATTTATTAGCATTCCATGTAAGGTAAGGTAAGTAGCAGCTCATTAACGTCCCACTGCTGGACACAGGCCTCCTCACTCATATGAGAGAGGGCTTTAGAGCATAGACCCACCACGCTGCTCCACTGCGGATTGGCAGGCACAGTACCAAGTGCACTCTTTACTCCTTCACTCTCACTGTCCGACGGAAATCCGACACGACCGGAGAGAGATTAGCCGCAGAACCGACGGCTTAACGTGCTCTCCGAGGCACGGGGGTGGATCACACCGCCAACTTCATTGGAAAATTTAATATTGATTTTCAATTGGTCCGACACCGGGACTCAAACCCAGGACCTCATGTCTATAGTCGAACATGCATTCCATGTAATAGAACAGTATTCTTATTAAATATTTAAATACTAGCTGAGCCTGTGACTTCAATTGAGGGGAATAGTGTATTTCGATAGCATTTTTTAATAATTTATAGTATCTTAGTTTACAAAAAAAAACCTGTTTTAAAGAACTATTTGCAGTGTTTCACTCCATATCGGTTTAGAAGTTTTGTCGTGAAAGTGCGACTGACAGACAGAGTTACTTTCGCAATTATAAAATTAGTAATTTTTATACACATGAGGATCAAACTCTTACATAGTTTGAACGTCATACTTATTTATGTCGAAACTATAGTTTAAAAATAATTTTTGAGCTTCTAGCTCTAAAAATGATGATGCTTCCAGCCTTTACAAACCTTTTTTGCATTAAAAAGTAGCCTATATCCTTTCTCAGGCTCTAAATTATCTGTATAGCAAATTACATTTAAATCGGTTTAGTAGTTTTGGTGTAAAAGCGACAGACAGACAGAGTTACGTTTGCATTTATATTAGAAATTAAGTAGGTTAAGTATATTAGGAAGTACAGTAGGTTAAGTGTGATATCATATTCTTGAAGGTAAAAGGATACCACAGCTATTGTGTGTGTGTCCGTATGCATAATTCTATTGACCCGACCAATTATGTAATTGGAACCACTTGAGGTGATCTAGATACATAGGTGTAAACCCAAAGGACTCGTCATAACAACACGAACTGCATAAATAAGTATTAATCTGGCTTAACCTTTCAAATTCCGTGGCTAATCCTGATATTAATCGTTAAAAAAGTGACTTTGGATAATTAGGAATGACACTACATTTACGAGGTTTAAAATGAAGTCGCTTCCGTTTTCTGTTTCATTAGATCTTTTAAACTATTCAACGAATTTAAATACAGTTTTCAGCAATAGATAGAGTGATTCAAGAGGAAGGTTTATATGTATAATATATAAATATTATAGTACAGAAAAGTCGAGAAATGTGAAGATACCTAATGCGACGTCGTAATAAATACATGTGTGTGTTTAAATGGCAATCGCTGGCTAAACCTTACGAGATAGATGAAATTAATGTTTTACGGAATTGTATCTCTTAAAAAGATCTATAAAAAAGTCCGTGACAGTATATCTTTATCTCTAAAGGATAACCCACTGTAATCATTTTTATCTTTTACATATTACAAAAAATGTGTATCTTTTATCAAGTTATTTTATGGAATACATTATTATTCTTTATTCAAGTAAATACATTATTTACGTTGCATATTTCATTTAGATTAAATCTGCATCTAATAGCATTTCATTAAAGTGGATATTTAAGAAGATATCAGAGATTTTATAAAGTGGGGTCAATTCCCACGCCATCTTGTATGAACTGCTTAAACTCAGTCCATAGAAACCTTCATAACACACTCTAAGCGACTGCCCCCGCTCGTGCGAAGACAGGGCCACGTGTGCTAGCTGCGGCAGAGCATACAAGGCCAACCACCGCGAATGTTCCGTATATAACATCATCATACTTCCACGAATACCAGCACCGAGGGAGCGCACGGAAGCAAAAGAGGGACGTACCCGACCCCCCCCCCCC
>JACTOM010000922.1:6672802-6686286 GCA_015832385.1 Elymnias hypermnestra | reverse complement strand
CCCGCCCCCCCCCCCCCCTTCCTCAGCGGAAAAAGAAGCACCCATCACGAGGCTGGAAGGGCCCACAACACTGTCCCTCCCGGCTAACCCGTCCACTGAACCAGGAAAACCCGTAGGGAGGAAAAAAAGGAAACCCAGAAACCGGAAAGGGAAGAGGACGGCTCTCTGTGTAGCATCGACGCCGGCCGCCGCCGGCGCCTCCAACGGAGCCTAAGCAGGCCTGCCCCAAGGCTACCCTGGTGCGCTCCCCCAACAAGACCGCAGCCTGCCAACTGGCCTGGCGAGCGGTCGGATCCCATCAGAACGATCATCATAGAAGCCATACAGACCATCGCGGAGGTGGGCATGGCCTATTTCGACAACCGTGTCTTCACCATCTCGTTGACCAAAGCTATGAACATATTAATCACCTTAAGAATATTGAAGGCCGTTAGAAGTCCCACACCACCGGCACTACGGGGACGGAGCTATAGGACTTAAATGAGGACAAAAGAGCACCACAGACGAAAATAAGAGAGGAATCACCATAAGGTCGCACCCCAGCCCTACGGGCTAAATTCATCCGCACATCAAGGATGAGCGAGAGCATCGGTCCGTTACCACTAGTATTTACGAGTGAAGACAACCCTCTCATAACTTTTACAAAAAGATATTTAAATACAGTCATTAACAGTATTTTGTTTGGCATTTCACAAACTACCAAATCTCAGACTTGAAAAGCATCTGCGACCCAAAAAGAATGCCATAGTAACCATTTTTAACTTTTAAACATTACAAAGAAATACGTGTACTTTACCAAGCAATTTTATATAATACAGTAATATTAATAACCCATTGTCTTTGTTAATATATATTTATCGTTTCGTAAACAGTAGCTGCCTCATTGGTCTAATGGTTAGCATGTTCGACTACAGACATGAGGTCCTGGGTTCGAGTCCCGATATTGAGTTTTCTATTAAGTTTTTTTCAATATTTGCCCGAAGTTTGGAATTTGGCGGTGTGATCCACCCCCGTGCCTCGGAGAGCACGTTAAGCCGTCGATCCTGCGCCTGATCTCTCTCCGATCGTGTCCGATTCTCCCGTCACATCGGACTATGAGAGTGAAGGAATAGAGAGTGCACTTGTGTACTATGCCTCTAAAAACCCTCGCTCCTCGGAGTGAGGGGGCCTGTGCCCAGCAGTGGGACGTTAATGGGTTGCTACTTACTTACTTTACTCTTACTTTAAACAGTAGCTATTGTTTGTTTCATATAAAAATACGCTTCGGTTATAATGATATGGTAAAGTTGGCTATGAAATTTGATTATGTCTGTAAAGGTCGCGGTTATAAAGATTTATCGGTAATAAAGTTACTTTATTTATAAACGTGGGCTGCCGTGGCGTTTTACTAGCCGCCTAATTGAATTATAAACTTAACGTCTAATATTTGTGTTATTTTTAAATGAGGAAATTTAAACATAATCAGCAGTTAACATAATGACAGTTCAGGGTTTTATATATTAGAAAACTTGTTGTATGTACATAAAAACATTGACTCTTTTAATAAAAAGAGTGAATGTACATCATATAACTTACGAAACAAAAACAAATTTGTTATAAATTCTAGTAGACTGCATAAGATTAACAACTCATTTAAGGGTAACTGTATACGTTTCTATAATAAACTCCCACAAGACGTTCTAAAGATGTCAATTAATAAATTCAAAGTCTTTGTTAAAAGAAAGTTGATAGAAAAATCGTATTATAATTTGCAAGATAAAAACGCCTGATATTGTATTGATGATGGTAACAAAAAAAAAATACCCAACTGAGTTTGTTGTGGGTTCTTCTCGGATCAGGGCGCGAAGAAACCCTCGTAATTTTAGATTTTTAGCCGTTCTTGAGTACCATCATCAGACGTATATTAGAATCAGAGCGTGGAAAAAAATATATAATTTGACGATTCCAAAATGCTGTAATAAGCCTATTTGAATAAAGATATTTTTGATTTGATTTGATTTAAAAGTTAACCTTAGAGTCAGTGATATAGCCAAAAGGTAATGAGAAATTAGAATACATTACAGCTGGCATCATTATTCGCATTTAATACTCTTATTAACTCGTTGACAGCCTCGCTGGCGCAGTGGTGCAAGTACCCGCGTTGCTAGAAGACGTCTCGGCTTCGATAGCCGGTAAGGCGCACTTAGGAAAGTGCATTCACTAACTTTTCTGAGTCTGGAATGTTGGCTTCGGCCATAGGTAGATACCAGATGACGGGTCGGCCGAATAATTTAATTAACAATCTGGAGGAGCTGTGTTTTTTTCCAATATTAGTTAACGACTTACTACTCAAAATACGACTGCCTTATTGATCTAGTGGTTAGCATGTTTGACTACAGACATAAGGTCCTGGGTTGGAGTCCCAGGTCGGGCGAATTCTAAATCGATATTGAGTTTTCTATTAAGATTTTCTCAATGTTTGCCCGTTGGTGTTGGTTTGGGAAAAATTTGACGGTAAGATCCACCCCCGTGCCTCGGAGAGCACGTTAAGCCGTCGGTCCTGCGCCTGATCTCTCTCCGATCGTGTCGGATCACCGTCACATTGGACTATGAGAGTGAAAGAGTAGAGAGTGCACTTGTGTGCCTCCCAATCCACAGTGGAGCAGCGTTTATGCTCTAAAAACCCTCCCTCATATGAGTTAAGAGACCTGTGCCCAGCAGTGGGACGTTAATGGGCTACTTACTTACTTACTACTGAAGTATTCCTAAAAGGTTTTCTGTTTTATCATAATCCATGGTTTTTAGCCAATTTGCTAACTCCTCCTTTTTTAAATTGTATAAATAAAAAAAAATATTGTATTGTATTACTATAGAGGATAGAGAGATAGATAAAAAATTTTACGGATCTTTCACCGGCAGATAGCTGATGTTATGAGAAACAACTTAGGCTACTTTTATTTTTAAAAGGCATCCGGTATTACTCGGGTAACGCCGCGGGAACAGCTAGTCCTTAATATTAATACTGCAGGAATGTCCCATTTGATATGTAAATCAGTTGACAGTATTATCCAAGGGAAGTAGGCAGTGAGCTTTATACAATGACGGGCGACACTCAAATCAGCTTATGGTATTATAGATTTCTCACCAGCTTCCATTCGACAACTAACATTTAGATAATACAGATTATATACAACCTCAAATAAAAGTGAAAATACCTACTGAACTAGTACCTAGTCTGGCCATTGGCCGTAATTACTGTTAAGTAAAAAAACTATATTACATTTGAATTTGGAACCTGTCACTCGATTGAAGTTTTATGGCCGATTGTTTAAACGTTCCCGTAAATGATAAATTTAAAGAAATTTGGCCACTAGAGAAGTGAAAGCTTCAGTAATAATAATGTTTTTATTCAAGGCAACGTTTGGCCCAAATTGTTAGTATACAAATAACTTATAACTATGTTGGTGACAAATAGAAAATAATACAGAAAAGAAATGAAATTATTTAAATACAATTAAATTAACTTAAATTAGATCAAATTGTTGGGATATGGTCACCGGAAAAAGTAAAAGGCGTGTGTTCAACTTGGAGTACTGATTTAATATAAGGTATTTATTGTCGAACAAATACGAAGTCATACGAGTAAGTGATTACATTGTGATGTTGGCAGGCTTGGATTTTTGTATTACCAACACAAATCAAAAGAATCACGTCAAATTTTTTTTATATGAAAAGTGGTGCTTGTCGTAGGGTCCCAATTTGTTTTTTAATCCAGTTCTGATGATGGCATCCATGAGAAATCCGGATAAGTTTTAAGATAAGTTCAGCATGTGCTCGACAAATAAGAATAACTCAAGATCACTCTAACCGATTTCGATGATTCTTTTTTATTGGAAAGGATAATTCATGGGTTGTTTGGTGATAGTTTGATTAGGTTGTGTTAATGACAAAGTAACTGAACTCTTCAATTCTTAGGAGCAAATTAACGATACTCAGCAGAATCTTTTATAAGATCTCTGGATATTTAAGTCACCTACCGTAACGTCGGTATGGTCAAGTGATTGTTGTTGATAAATATGATGACCATGGAACTCCTCAACGGCTTACAGTAAGGATGCGATTTTTAGCAGAGTATATAACTGTCTGTAATCATATAGCAATGAGCTTACGTATGTTGCGGTAGTAGCCCGGGGGAGGGGGAGGGGGACTTTTGCGTATTAGTGTTGTGCTTTTTTATGTTGTTATTGTGATTACCATATAAATGACTAGTGATAGCGGGGTGGCAAAATAACTAACCTGTAACGTACGAGTATTAAGTTCCGGGTTCGACCCCAGGTGTGACGATATCATTGTAAAATCAAAATCAAAATCAAAATTTTAACAAAACCGACAATAATTAAACTTAGTTATTTACACATCTGTATTAATCCTTATCTTATAAATTAAAAGCAGTTTCAATACCTGTATAATAATATTTAAATGATTAAAATAGGACATTTCAATGAAAATATATAAAATTTAAAATGTCAATCTAAGAAAATAAGTTCGACTTAGTAGACTTTCCATTGCCACGAGATCGGTATCTACGTGGGTGAATTTCGGGTCATTGCTAGTTATTATATAAATAAAAAATTTAACAAAAAAAGGACCGCCTTCAAAACAGAGTTACAAATATATTAATATGCTGTAAAAAGTAAAAAATAATTGCGTATTCTTTTATAGTGTTCTTCGTGTTCTTATATTGGGAGTCGGTGTCAGCCAAGGCCGATGTTCCCCGCGTGTCCACTTGGCAGCTCCCGCGTCTCCCACCTATAGCTATATATGTAGGCACCTTGGCTGACACTTATAGAAGATTCTGACGAGTATCGTTGATTTGCTCCTAAGAATTGAAGAGTTCCGTCACTTTGTCATGGATTTCATCATCAGAACCTAACCAAACTACCACAAAACAACCCTTGAAGTATATCCTTTACAATAAAAAAAGAATCATCGAAATCGGTTGGCGTGATCTTGAGTTATTCGTCCATTTGTCGCGCACATGCTTAATGCAAATTTAACACTTATCCGGTTTCCTCGTGAATGCCATCATCAGAACTGGATTTAAAAAAATGGGACCCTATGACGAACTCCACCTTTCATTTAAAAAAAATCATCAAGATCGGTCCACCCAGTCGGGAGATATGAGGTAACAAACATAAAAAAAAATACAGACGAATTGATAACCTCCTCCTTTTTTTGAAGTCGGTTAATAAAAGAGTATCAGCCTTATGTTACAGGCTCAATGCGCCCCAGAATTACTCCCAGAATATGCAGGTCTCGTCACGATGTTTTCCATAATCGAAAAGCGAAATGATAGATTGAAATTAAATTTTTAATTTTGTTTTATATAGACCTGCCCAAAATACGAACCTTTGACTTCTTCGAACATGAACCTACGCATTATCACCACTAGGTCATCATTTCTCAACCATATAACAAAACTTTATTGTAGCAAATTAGTTTGTATGACGAATATTCCTGATGGAGTTAACCTCCTTCCCGGAGTGTGGGACTCGCTGGCTGAACCAGAATACCCACTAAAACTTGTCGGAACCCCTCTTCATATGCTAGGGGCCAGAAATTCGCTTACGCATTCAGATCTGTTGCTGCCTTGTTTGTATCATTAATGGAGATGCCATAATCACCACGCTTGGCAGGCGGGTTGGTGATCGCAGTGCTGATCCTCTCGCACTGATAACGCTGCTGCCCGTCATAGGTCTGTGGCACTTAGGCCAGCGGAGAATTTAACCGCCATTTATCGGCGGGATGTTATAAATAGGAAGTGTCGGTATTTTAATAAAAAAGGAGTTACAGGGAGTATTTGGGTTTGGATTAGGATATTACTGCGGCGGAGAGGATAGTGTAAAACGGTAGTAACAGCTCGAGGAACCCGGGGTAGCTTACCCGCGTGCTTTTAGTAACCGGACATATTATCTGACTAAGCACCTAACCGCTGGAGCCAGGCGGTGCAAGATCGGACCTTGTGGACATCATTAGGTGAGACCTATGTCCAGCAATGGACGTCCATCGGTTGAAGCGACGACTACAACGATTAAAATCCACTCCACATGAATACGACTTAAAGATTCAAGGAACGGAGATTTAACGGACAGAACTGCAACTTCTGGCACCACAATCTCCATAGGAATTCTCCAAAAGCATAACAACCACTATGCTCGGCAACGAGGGATCGTCATATACGCTATAAAATAATCCGTAAAACGCAATTTTCACCATAAAACTGATTTTATTAACTCGCCACCCAGAAGCAACCACATACCATAACAGGAACTCGAACAAATATAGATCACGGGGATTTAATAAGACTGAATGTAGATTTATGCACTCGCATACGACAAATATAAAGCAAACAAGTGGACTCAAAGCTCGTTTCATTGCAGTGAAAGAGAAATACGATATAAACACACGCCGCGTCAACTAAATTGGTTCTGTGATGTTAATATAAGGAGCGATGTGATATATTGCTCTAATTTATTAATTAATTGCGTACAAGATTACAATGTACCGTGGATTTAACTAATGTTAAGTGATGATACAGTCTAACATTATACTCAACATAAAAGGTTATCTACGTTGTAATGGTTTCTGAACGTTATCACATAGAAATGTAATATTTCTTATGGCACGTTAGAGAAAATTTTGTGTTACTCGTTACGCGAGTTACGTTTGTGCGACTTAGCCAAGAGAGTTTTTTTTTCTCCCAGTTTTTACACGGAGAAACGCACATTTTTACCTCCTACCAATTCAGACACAGGAAAATAATAAAATATAATTTCCTAACTTGCAATGCCTGGAATCGTCCATGGGACTTGGGAATTGATTTTAGTTAAAAATAGTAGGTTTCCTCCAATAAGTACGATTTATGTTTGTAGTACATTGTTTGATAAGTAAATAAATATAGCTATTGTAACAACTGTTCTCAGTGAGCGTGTACATCACGAAACGGATGCCAAATTTCAAGTATATCGGGCGTTATAATTGTGGAGTTATTGTAACGACTATGTGGTCGTTTTTCGCTTATATGTAATGATGTAAATGATTTAAAAAAAGACAAATTACGTGTGATCTTTAAACCCAGGGGTAAACTGTGTCCAAAGGATTGACTCTCGTGATTCCTTATCTCACAGGAATATAGGCAAACCCATTCTTAGTTATTGTCCACTTTGCAAAAGAAGTAACAGTCCCAAATTTCAAGGTAATTGGTTTTTATAATTTTGGAGAGTCGTTGAGTGAGTGATCCTTTTTGTATTTTATGTATTTTGAGATAGATATAAAGAAGGCTTCATTGGTTTACTGGTAAGCATGTTCGGCTACAGATATCCTGGATTCAACAATCGATATTGAGTTTTCTATTAAGATTTTATTAATATTTGCTCTGCGTTGTATAGTTTGCGGTATCTCCATCCCAGCACTCGTTAAACCAGTCTTGCTCCTGATTTCTCTGCGCGAGTGTAGGTCTGCCGTCACATCCCACTCACTATGAGAGCGAAGGAATAGATAGTGCACTTGTTCACGGCTGCCGTTACCAAGGGTCACCAGGGCCCATAGTGGTGAAGGCAGCCTCGATCACTGAAGACGGCGGGAGGAGAAATTATACTAGATATTCCAGAGGGGTCGGACAGTTAGTGGGGTTTCGCACCTATCTTGTCTCTTGACTCCGGCAGGTGTCTGTTCACGTGAGATGTGTATTGCAAGTGTGTTATGGAATGTGTTGAGCGTGTAACCTGCCAAAGCGACGCGGAAGGCTGTGGTCGGCGACGCTGGTTCACTCTTCTACTTCTTAATCAACCGGAAGGAAGGACTATTGCGGCCATCGCGTGGGTGAGCTAGCCTAGCCGCGTTATGACTCGCCACCTTGTACTAGGGGGCAACCAGGGCCTATCAAACGCGCCGATAGGGTTTCAGCTGGCCCCACGAACCAATTAAACGCGTGGGATTCCGCACTGAGCTGAGTTCGCGCCCGTCACCAAGCTTCGCGGTTGACAGTTTTCAGAGGAGTCTAAAAGCCACAGATTAGCTATGCTCACAGAGTATATTGCGCCATGCCCACAGAGCACCGATGCCTAGCGCCATCGGGCGCGAACAGCACTTGTGCACTTGTATACTATGCCTGTCAACCCGAAGTGGAGCAATTCTGTAGATATAGACCCACTCATAGAGCATACGTTTTAAAAACCCTTTCTTCCATGCTGCTATTTACTTGTAGACAAGGTCATACTTGTTTGCAACGTAACGTGCATCCATTCAAGTTGGATACTTCGTTGTGCGCGTTGAGTTAGAACATCGCACCCCAAATCTTAAATTAACTTTATATTAAGTGGATACATCTGTTATAAATGTCCGGCGACACGCTTCGCCGCCATCGTGGCTTCAATTTGACATGTTGTACCAACGCTAGGGTAACTGTCCCTTGTGTTTTGTTTGGATAAATCCTTATTTAATTATGCACTGGGCGAGATTATGTAAATATCTCACTTCAAATTATATTATTAATTGTACATACCTATTTATCCAGAACAGTTTTCAACAGAACTTATTACTAGATACATGGTAAAAAAGAAATATATTGACAATAACACAAGGTGAGTAATATTCTAATTAAAGGAAACAACGACATGATATAAAACAAAAAAGTGCATATGCAGACTACTATTACAAAGTGAAAAAATTATAAAAATATAGAAAAGAAAATTACAATATTATTGCGAAAATAATATAAAAAGAAAATATATTTAATTATAAGACCTAATCTAAACTAAGTGCAAGCTTCCTTTTAAATATTGGTAGTGTGTCCCCAAATATATCAGCTATATATGTAAAGTTTTACAATACCATCTTATTTACTGCCTCATTGGGCTAGTGGTCTGCGTGTTCGGCTGCAGAGATGATGTCCTTGGTTTGAGATCCGAGTCAGATACAATACAAAAATCGATATGGAGTTTTCTATTAAGATTTTCTCAATATTTTGCACTGTGCTGTGCATTTGGCGGTGTGCTCCATCCCCGTGCCTCGGAGAGCACGTTAAGCCGTCGGTCACGCGCCTAATCTCTCCGGTTCTTACGGATTGCCGTCACATCGGTGTGCCCCAGTAGTGGGACGTTAATAGGCTTTTACTTACCTTACCTTTAGTAATTTATTTGGACAAGTCCTAAATTAACAACACTATTCGTAACTTAATATGTACCGGATATTTTTTTTTCAATTTATACAAATTTTACATGGCACCCTTGTACTGTACATTCATCCGAATTCCTTGAAGTGAAACTTCTTATGGTATAGTAAAAAAAAAAATCGTTGCGCGTTACGCGAAGTACATATATCTGAGTATGTATAACTGTACACTTTACTAAGACGAAATCACGACAAAATAGTTATATAAAATATGAATTTTGAATAGAATTTAATACAGTAAGAGCCCAAGAAAGTTTTACTTCCTCCACGTACACACAGGTATGCACACTTTTTTTTAAATTTAACATAACCCCCAGTTGCATATAAATAAGTTATTAATAAGTGTCCAACAGTCCTGTTACTATATAAAAAAACAGTTGTACCCATTTTACGTAAACTAAAATTAACAAAAATTTAGAAAGTTGAAAGACTAAGAGAGAGAAAACAAGAGTTCTGGAATATATGTCACTTCTACTATAAACTGAACTAAAAGACGTCGTAATTCAGATAATTTTTGAGCGAAGATATATAAAAAAATTCTTTATTTTACACTGATATAACGTGTCATCTACGTATTTAGAGTATATATATATAAAGATACCCGGCCATATCGTGGGAAAGGCAAGGTTATGTAGGATTATACCCACTAAGGGGCGACAGGGGGTAAGGCGACACTAGGCTCTCCAAGGAACTTTCATCTGGCGCCTCCCTTGTGCAATGTCTTAGGCATCCCATGACCATTTTTACTACAATGAAGCCTAAGGCCACGTTAAGTTACATTCTTCTCGGGATTGTATACTAAGGAACGGTGGGAGCTCTGTCTTAGCGCTGTCTGACTGAAGGCTGGAGCATTCCACGACTGCAAGGCGGCTGGGTCACCCCTACGTCTCCGTCTCCGCGTTGGATCGGCAATACCAAATACTAGGCTAGTTGGCATCATTTCGACAACGAGATACAAAATAATTAATATTATCTACGTCCTGTTTTTTTTATTAAACGGACAGTAACCCTACTCAACGGTAATGTTACAAGATGAGTGACGCTTGTTTCTTTCGAAGTAACTGTACGTAACTTTATTTGGTGTTTATGCCTCATAAAATTCTTGTATAACTTGTTTTCTATTAAAATATTTAATTGTACATAATTATACGTTTCAGTTGATGTCGAAATGTTGGCTTTATAGTTTGTTTACCAGTTTTAGTAATTAGTATTTAGACAAGGTGAGTAACAATCTTATTTAGTCGTGAAATTAAAAATCATTCCTTAATGTCATCATCAGTTCTACGTTACATATAATACGTAAAAAAACCTATAGTGACTATCCAGTCGAAAAAAGTCGCGTTTACCTACTAGTATTAAACTGGAAGAGTCACCGACCCGCTTTTTCAATGAAAGAATGCAATGTACATCAATTTTATCTATTTGAATGATGACCGCTCAAACATCTGATTATAGATAAATTACCTGTACGATTGCGTATAAAATATAACGCTTTCATCGCTTATCTCGGATCTAACAAGTTTTTCTTGTGCTTCTTACAAGCAATTTAATTTTGTAACCTATTTTATTCAGCGAGTGCCTTCCTCGAAGTGATGTGTTGTTATCCTCTTTAAAATGAGAGTAATTGTGACATCCACTCCTGTATATAGTCCATCTATTGCCAATTTGGTTGTCTAGATACTCTTTCCTCGGATAACGTGTCCTCTAGGATCAATTAGGGAACTCTAGTTATATTTGGCTTATCAAATAGGGATCCCTTTTGAGAATCTTTGCCTCTAAGGACGATTACAACTCTAGTTATATTTGAGTGCTGAAAAAGGAATTAAAAATCAAAATATTCTTTATTCAAGTAAGCTCAAAAAGCACTTTTGTATCGTCAGTAGTCTTTCCATTAGTAAAATTGAATCTACTGAGAAGAAACCGGCAAGAAATTCAACGGTAATTGTTTTAGAGGTAGTTATGTATGTTACAATGAGTAATATTTTGCTACTGTATTGTTCAACATCAGTGTATTGTCTAACTTTTCTAAGAGCTATGCAGCGTAAGTTTCCTCGCTAGAGTCTTAATATTGGCACCCCACTGAAGCCCAGAGTCTAAGGTTATTCGTAAGAATACAGTAGACGTAAATTTCTTTAGAGACTATATAAAATTATTAACCGCAAATAAGTGTTAGGGTACTGATTACTTCGTCATATTTTTCCTTATTTCTATCAATTTAAAATAACAAAGACGTGTCATCAGCAAATAGCATTATATCACATTTGTCTGTCACATGGTAAGCTAAATCTTATATATATATTAAAAATAAAAAAGGGCCAAGTATTGATCCTTGTGGAACACCCATTTTTACCGGTGATTCCGACGATTCTCTTTGATGATGTCCTAAAGAAGCAACCTTATTCCGCATGTCAATAGCTTCTGGCTAATTTGAGCTCGTCTGGGTACGAGTATATTAGAGACGAAACGGTTTCAAGAAATCCTAAGCATTATCTTCAGTGTTCACAACTTATATGCTTGAAGCCATTGACTGCTTCGTTTTCTAAGGACCCATGTTTCACAGCCTTATAAATCAGTGGACCAATTATTGTCTTTTACCCGCTTTCAAAAAAGGAGGTTATCAATTGGACTTTATGTTTGTTTCCTCATAACTTTCAAATGAGTGAATCGATGTTGTGGTCCTTTCCTTGTGGTCCCATTTTATTTTAAGAGAGCTTGGTCTGTGATGGACCAGTCGCTGCTTACTGTCCTTCATTTATATAATATCAAGAGAGACTAATTATCTATTAGCATTGAGAAACACTTTAAGGATTTTACTCACACAGTACGAGTACTTTTGGAAATTGCGTCTTCTAATTTGATGATAAAACAAAAGTAGGTTGTGATTTATCACTGGACTTTAACTGTTTTGTTTAAAGCAATGTTGCCACACTTCTTTATTTAATATTCACTTAAATCAAATCAAAATATCTTTATTCAAGTAGGCATATTACAGCACTTTTGAATCGTCAAATTATATATTTTTTTCCACACTGATTCTAATATAAGTCTGATGATGTTACTCAAGAATCTAATTTTATATATAAATTTAAATCTAAAGTTACGAGGGTTCTTTCACGCCTTGATCCGAAAAGTTCTTCTCAGTCCACAACAAACTCAGTCAGGTATTTTGTATTTTTTTTTTGTTATCATCATCATTCATATTAATTTAATATATTTTACTTCAAATTAGAGCATCAACTTTCTTTTAACAAAGACTAATATCTCTAGAACGTCTTGTGGCAGTTTATTATAGGAACGTATACAATTACCTTTAAAGACCTTTACCTTATAAGAGCAAAAGAAGCGAAATACCCAATTTTAATACAAGAAATAAAAACAAACTTGTAATGCCTAATTTTAGGGTGACTAAGGTTCAGAAATCATTTGTCGGGTTGAGCATACGCATTTTTAATAAGATTGCATCCACGTAGTTTTAAGAAATATGTGAAAAGCGACAAAGACGTTTGGACTTGATTCCAATTGCATACATTGTACAAAAACTATCTTCAAAAGAGTAACCGAGTTTCTTGCCGGTTTCTTCTCAGCTAAATCCGAACTGGTGGTCAATTTGTTACCAACAGGCAAACTACTGACGAATGAAAAGTGCTTTTTAAGCCTCCTTGAGCAAAGAATATTGTGATTTATTAAAAAAAAAAACTATTTAACATATACGAAAATTGAAAAACAAAATTTAATTAATGATTTCTAATATTGACAAAAACACGTGATACTTTTATTGACAATTAATTCGTCATTTGGGATTTCAATAAATTCCTAACATGTCATCCTTTTCCCATCCCTTTAAATCTCGGAAATCTAAAGTGTTAGATTTGTGTAAATATAAACAAGCCTTAAAAATTTGTTTGCCAAAGAAGTTTAACTTCTTAAATGTCTACTTTGTACGCACGCACTTTTTACTTTTTTTAATTTAGCTTTGTGCTTGTTTGTAATCAAAGTATCTTTATTCAAGTAGGCTTATTATAGCACTTTTGTATCGTCAAATTATATTTTTTTTTCCGCACTCTGATTCTAATATACGTCTGATGATGGTACTCAAAATCGGCTTAAAATCTAAAGTTACGAGGGTTCCTTCGCGCCCCGATCCGAGAAGAACCCACAACAAACTCAGTCGGGTATTTTTTTTGTTACCATCATCATTACAATACCATATTAGGTTACTATATTTCAATTAAAATTAGAGCAATTCGTTCACTCCCAGGCGTTTCTATCGTCTA
>JACTOM010000922.1:6654595-6672606 GCA_015832385.1 Elymnias hypermnestra | reverse complement strand
AAAGAACGACTTACAATCTAAAGTTACGAGGGTTCCTTCGCGCCCTGATCTGAGAAGAGCCCGCAACAAACTCAGTCGGGTGTACGTTTTTTTTTGTTATCATCATCACAATATTTATTTAAAATTTATTCTATATCTATATACATATAGAGCAATTCATTCACTCCCACGCTTTTTTGTCTTCTAAGTATTCTTTCAAATTATAGATTGATTTCTCAAATAGTTTTTTTTTTTATTAAAAGAATTAAATTTATGTATTGTATTATATATGTACTTTATTTATTATTAGTATGTAAGTAGCAGCTAATTAACGTCCCACTTCTGGGCACAGGCCTCCTTACTCCAAGGAGCGAGGGTTTTTAGAGCATAGACCCACCAAGCTGCTCCACTTCGGATTGGCAGGCATATTACACAAGTGCACTCTATTCCTTCACTCTCATAGATCGATGTGACGGAAAATCCGACACAATCGAAGAGAGATCAGGCGCAGGACCGACGGCTTAACATGCTCTCCGAGGCACGGGGGTGGATCACACCGCCAACTTCCCAACTTCAGGCAAATATTGAGAAAGCGTGCAGCGTGGTGGGTCTATGCTCTAAAAACCCTCGCTCCTCGCAGTGAGGAGGCCTGTGCCCAGCAGTGGGACGTTAATGGACTTTGTTAAATAATAAAATAAACACTGTGTTTTTGTTTCGTATTTTATTTGGTAATTAAACCAGTTTGAATTTAGTATTCATGACACAAGAAACTGTCTTTAAAACTAGTTTTATTACAATTGTAGCAACACTGATTCGAATAAAACAGTTAAAATGGAGAGTTCAAGTGACGATGCGTGACGTGTAACGACCAGACGGTGTCCTTTACAAAAAGACCGTAAATGCAGCGTTGGCATTTCCACTTGGCATTCATTTTGTGTTGCCGATTCCTATCTTTTTAGGTCTGGGATTCGGTCGTTTGTGAAATGCCAAACAATATACTGTTAATGGCTCTATTTATCAAGCCCTACTATTACTTCTCACTCTCCCTAAATTATGTATATCTTCATGTAAAAGTTATAAAGGTTTCTATTTAATGACTAGAGTGAAATCTTTTCAGGTATCCATTATAATGGAATGCTATTAAAGGCAGTTTTGATCTACATTAAATATACAATGTATCTAATGTATTTCATTGGATAAAGAACTATACTGTAAAAGATAAAAATGGTTACTGTGGGTTATCCTTTAGAGATAAATATATACCATCCTAGACTTTTTTTGTCGGTCTTTTTAAGATTTACAATTACGTAGTAGATTAATTTGATCTATCTCGTAAGGTTTAGCCAGTATTTGCGATTTAATCACACAATAAACATGTTTGATACGACATCACATTACAACTCTGATTTTTTCGACTTTTCTATAGTATAATATATATGTCGGAGAATAAGAGAGAACGGAGAAGCATAAAGCACAGTGGCGTAGGGTTCTCCGCCGACATCGTTATTAATTGGATCCATTATTTAATTTCTTATTCTGTGGGTAATGTTGGTGCAATCAAACACTTTATAACTGACTAACTCGGATTATAATGTTCAATCACTTAATGTTCCCGATATCAAATTACACAAACTCTTTAACAATGATAGCTAGGAACGCGACTGTTTCAATAGTCGACCACTCCGGACGACCGTCACTTGAGAACTGCCGAGAGACGCGCCGGACTGCCACTTATTGACCCTGCCCCCACGCCGATACACAGATGGCGCCAGCGTTCCACAGACTCTTGCACTCCGACATATATGTATTATAAGTATAAACGTTCCTCTTGAATCACTCTATTTATTGCTTAAAACTGCATTAAAATCCGTTGAGCAGTTTAAAAGATTCTAAGCTAAGAGACAGCAGAAGCGATTTCATTTTATACTATGTAAAGATGGTTAGAAAAACCCTGTAGAATTTGCCTCAGATTATATCGTACCTGGGTCTTTATTAACATTCATAGCTTGCAAAGATGCCAGCGAAGGCGACGATTAATTTGAAGTAAAGTGACTCAACTCGAAATAGAACGCACGGTCTCTGACTTGCAAGCTAATTAATTATACCACTGTGTCTTTGTAGTCATTTATTTTTAACCAATTTCAAAAAAAGGAGGAGGTTATCAATTCCCCTGCAATTTTTTTAAATGTTTGTTACCTCATATCTTCCGACTGGGTGACCGATCTTGATGATTATTTTTTTATATGAAAGGTGTTGCTTGTGCTTTTAGTCCAGTGCCATGATGATGATGGCATCCATGAGAAACCGGATGTCTTAATTAAGCAAGTGCGCGACAAGTGGACGAAAAAGTCAAGATCACACCAACCGATTTCGATGGTTCGTTTTTTATCGGAAAGGATATACTTCAAGGGTTATTTGATGATAGTTTGGTTAGGTTTTGATCATGAGATCCCTGAAAAAGGAACGGAGCTCTTCGGAGGGAAACTTTTTCGTAATAGTGATGATTCTCTCACTAGTGCAAATATGCAAGTAAATTGGGTATGACAGAAGAAGCACAAAGTTAAAATGAATGCGGTAGATATGAGGGCGTTGAGAAGTATGAGTGGATTAAAACTGAGTGACAGAGTAAGAAATAGTGTGATAAGAGAACGTTGTGGCATAAAAGAAGACGTGACCAAAATTGAAAAAGGTATGCTTATATGATTTGGGCACGTAGAGAGAACGAGTGAAAGGAGTCTAAAGGAACTAAAAGGATTTATGAGTCAAGAGTGAATGCGAAAGTTGGTAAGGGAAGACCAAGGCGAACGTTCCTGGACCAAATCCAGGACATTTTAAATAAGGGCCAGGTCGAGAGTACCCTAAACCGACGTACTTGTATGAAAGGTTTAATGAGGACGAAAGAAGCGAAGGAGATATGCAAGGATCGTGGCAAGTGGAAGGACGTTGTCTCTGCCTACCCCGAAGGGAATGAGTCGTGGTACTATGTATGTATGAAATGTTTTATATATGAATAGTATATTAAATTATAAAATGACGAGTGGCAAATTGAACGCTCCACGTCTTCGTGATGCTAATCACGCATTTCATCCGTAAAAACTTTATCCCCATGCGCCTAAAGAAGTTTCACTTCAAAATGATGTTACGTAACCCTAAAAGTATCGCTCAAAGCCACCGGATAAACGATGATTGTACAAAACACGATTCACGGAGGGTTCCTAAAATAATATTCGACATAAAATGGGGAGTGTTTATTGTTCTGGACGTATATTTATTGCCGATACTAAAGTGTTGAAACGTGACTAAAGGCAAATTGATATAATACGCGTGTAATCTCCCATGTTTTTATAACCACGATCATTGAGACTCATCTAAAAACATTTTAAATAAAACTATCTTTTCCCGTTGCTAAAAATGGACGACGAACATTTGTAAGGATCGATACTAATAAATCAAAAGTAATTTCGCATCCATTTTTGAGAAGAACCTGCATTAAACTCAATCATTGATAGTTATTTTGTTTAGATCAAATCGATTTATTATATATTGCTCCAAGAGTTTTATATAGTCTTAATAATCTGTAAAATTATAGCAAGGGGTATATCGCCTCTTAACAGATTAGCGCGCTTCCATCTTAGACTGTATCATCACTTACCATCAGGTGAGATCACAGTCAAGCGCTAATCTGTCAGCAATAAAAAAAAAAAATGTTTGCAATTAGCTTGCTATTAAAATAGGATTTAAATTTGCTGAGTGGCATCTCTAGAAGGTCTTCTGACAGTTTGTTATAGAAACGTTTACAGTTATCAATAAATAAATTGTTAATTTATATAAAAAAAACTATAAATTTCATGAAATTGTCAATATTTTTATTTCATATTTTATATGTTTTTTTCTTCTATAAATTACCAAAATGTGTCATTAAATTATCGTATATATTTTTATTTCTTGTAATATGGGGTGAAATCAGTTTTTTCTTGAAGTCACCAATATTTTTCTTGCAATTATCCAATATTTATTTTGGAATTATTAATATTTTTCTTGAAATAAACAATATTTTTCTTGAAGTTATCTATAGTTTTATTTCCTATCTTACATGAGATGCAATCTCTTTTTCCTTTAAATTACCAATGTTTTTCTTGAAATTATCTATATATATATATATATATTTCCTGTATTAAATAAGGTGCAATCGCTTTTTTTCTTGAAATAAACAATATTTTTCTCGAAGTTATCAATATTTTTATGTCCTATATTTCGTGTATTATATGAGATGCAATTACTTTTGCTTAAAAGTACGTTTCCACTGATATAAATGATTGTTTTACTGACTCTCTTGGAGCAGTATTGTAAATTGCACGAACGACTCTTTTCTGCATCTATATTAGCGGCTTTACCCTAAGGTAGAATAACCATATGAGTAGGGATTCAAGATCAGACACATCCCTGCAAGTTCAGTGGACTGTATAAGGTTCATAGGGCTTCGGTTTTCGGGTTTCAGTGGATTCGGCCTTCAGGATTCGGTTCTTCTTAGTTGTAAGTTCCACTCTGATTAGGAGTCTAAGGCTTAAGTGCTTGCAAACTCTGGGGAAGGCTCTTTATACAACTCTCCCTAACCGGCACATACACGCGGCCGTGACGAGCGGGAAAAAAGGCGATCGCGGGTGCTGAGGCAGGTGCGGGAGGGTTATCGCCGGCGGTTAACCAATCAGAATTAGACCGCAACACCATATGACATAATGCTGTGAAAATAACTGAAATAAATAATTTTAGTCCATAATTTTTGTAAATTAAATTGGATCGGTCCTTCGGACTATGTGCCTCGTCCATTGCCACTTCAGGTTCGCGATTCGTAGAACTATGTCTGTGACTTTGGTTCTACTACGGATATCTTCATTTCTCATTCGATCACGAAGAGAAACTCAGAGCACAGCCCTCAACATCGCAAGCCGAGTGACGCATGAGGCCCATAGTCAGCGACCATGTTTCGGAGCCGTAGGTCATCATTGGCAACACGCATTGTTCGAAGACTTTGGTCTTCAGGCATTGAGGAATATCGGACGAAAATATCTGGAGTAGTTTCCCGAACGCTGCCCTACCGAGTTGGATTCGGCGGTTGATCTCCTCCTCGAAATTGGACCGTTGGGGGCTAAAGGTGCTGGAGTGGCGACCCCGCACCGGACGGCGCAGTGTAGGCAGACCCCCCACAAGGTGGACCGATGATATAAAGAGGGTCGCTGGTGGCCGCTGGAGTCAGGCGGCGCAAGTTCGGGCCTTGTGGACGTCACGTGAGACCTATGTCCAGCAGTGGACGTCCATCGTTTGAAGCGTCGACGACCAAATTGGATCTAGACCGTCCATTACTCGCAAGTATATAAAACTGTATCAAACAAACTTGAACTTAAATCTGACTTCCAATTGAACAGTGTATTTTATTTTTTACATATGTTATTGTTAATTAATCTTTATAGATTATTACAGTAAGCTTTTGCTTTTATTGCGTGCGATTTGACTTCTTTTTGATTGGCAGATTGGTTCAGGGGTTATCTTGGTGGGACTTCGTGAAGACCATATTGTTATGTTATTACAAATTGTAATTGGTCTCTGATTAAATGTACAATTTTATTACCTGTTGTTGGAAAAATTTAACGTTTCATTGTTGAGCAATGGGATTTTACTTTTATGCTAGGAATTTATATACGCATTTGAATGTGAGCCCACAGCAACCTCAGTCGGGTGTCGTTTTTAACCGACTTCAAAAAAAGGAGGAGCATATCAATTCGTCTGTATTTTTTTGTTGGCTCATATCTTCCGACTGGGTAGACCGATCTTGATGATCTTTTTTTAAATAAAAGGTGGTGCTCGTCATAGGGTCCCATTTTTTTTAAACCAGTTCTGTTGATGGCATCCATAACAAAATCAGATAAGTCTTAAATTTGCGTAAGCATGTGCGCGACAAATGGACGAGTAACTCAAGATCACGCCAACCGATTTCGATGATTCTTTGTTTATTAGGGTTATACTTCAAGGGTTGTTTTGTGATAGTTTGGTGAGGTTCTGATGATGGAATCCATGACAAAGTGACGGAACTCTTCAATTCTTAGGACCAAAACAACGATACTCGGCTGAATCGTCTATAAGCTATCCAGATATTGAGTTGCCTACCGTAACTTCGGTATGGTCAAGTGTTAAATATGAACATCAATGGAACTCCTCAACGGCTTACAGTAAGAGTGCGATTTTTGGCAAAATATATAACTGTCTGTAATCAACTGGCAATGACGTTACGTTTGTTGCTGAGCAACACGTTTTTAAGTGTACACATATTGAGACAAATTTGTTAGTTTACTTTAGATTCAGTCAAAATCAAAAAATAAATAGAAATTTTATATTTTATATATGTAGGCACGTCGGCTGACACCGACTTTGTAATTTTGCTTTGAAGGAGGTTCTTTATTTGTTAAAATTTCTAATTATTTGAAATGAAATTTCTTTAGGCGCACGAGGGTAAAGTTTTTACGGATCAAACACGTAATTAGCGTCACGAAAATGTGCAGCGTTTTTTATGTTTGAAGGTTAGGTAGTTTTACTAGTTACAAAAAACACGTGGCATTTTTATTTAAAACTCGTCATTTGATAATCCAACATATTATTTGTATTAATTATCGACACTTAATATTTTAATGACAATTAAAATCCTAACGTATCTTCCTTTTCCCCTCCCTCGAATTCTAGAAAATCTGAAGTTTTACATTTATATAAATATATATAAGACTTAAAAGTTAGTTTGCTTAAGAAGTTTCACTTCTGCGATGTGCACTTTGTACGCACAATATTTTTATGGACGTTTATATTATTGACTGCTCTGAATTTCTCTGTTAGCGACTGTTTTTGACCCATATTGTAAATAGCACGAACGGTCGAAGCTCTAAAACCCTCTTTCTTATGACTTTGGACGCCTGCACCCAGCAGTGAGACATTAAAATGTATATGTGAACCTAAAATAATAATTGTTTGTTTGTTTTCTCTCTCGTTTTAATCCAATGGAGCGACTTATCGAGCCGATTGCGTCGGATTTATTACGGCGGGGCATTAGCGGCGAGATTCAAACAGCCTATTAGCGCTATCTAGCCAGTGACGATTGAAATGCTATCGGGTGCTGTTCAAGATATAAGCGCTGAGCGACGACTTTCAATAAAAAAGTAAGGAAGTAGCAGCCCAATAACGTACCACTCCTGGGCACAGGTATACAGGCATAACATAGAGTACATTGCCTACCAATCCGTAGTGGTGCAGCGTGGTGGGTCTATGCTCTAGAAACCCTCGCTCCTCGGAGTGAGGAGGCCTGTGCCCAGCAGTGTGACGTTAATGGGCTGCTACTTACAGAGTACAATAAGTGTGCGAGAACATATGGAGACTTTCTTTGGAAGTAAGTGGTAAGTGGCAGCCTTTTAACGTCCCACTGCTGGGCACAGGCCTCCTCACTCATATGAGAGAGGGTTTTTAGAGCATAGACCCACCACACTGCTCCACTGCGGATTGTCAGGCATACACAAATGCATTCTCTATTCCTTCACTCTCATAGGTCGATGTGACGAGAATCCGACTCGATCAGAGAGATCAGGCGCAGGACCGACGGCCTAACTTGCTTTTCCAGCCACGAAGATGGAACACACTGCCAACTTCCCTACTTCAGGCAAACCTTGAGAAAATCTTAATTGAAAACTCAATATAAATTTCTGAATTGGCCCGACACAGGACTCGTACCCAGGACCTCATGTATGTAGTCAAACACGCTTACCACTAGACCAAGGAAGCAGCTCTAAATACTTTAGTTGAAATATGTCTTTGTGTAGCGTAGTTGGATAGACAGTATTAAATAAGTTATTGTGCTACGCACAGGAAATGTAAAACATAAACAATGTAAACTCTGCCTCATTGGACAGACATGAGGTCCTGGGTTCGAGTCCCGGGTCGGGCCAATTCAAAAATCAATATTGAGTTTTCTATTTAAGATTTCCTCAATATTTATACGAAGTTGGGAAGTTGGCGGTGTGATCCACCCCCGTGCCTCGGAGAGCACGTTAAGCCGTCATTCTTGCACCTGATCTCTCGGATCGTGTCTAATTCCAGTCACATGGGCCTATGAGAGTGAAGGAATAAAGAGTGCACTTGTGTACTATGCCTGCCAATCCGCAGGGGAGCAGCGTGGTGGGTCTATGCTCTAAAAAACCCGCGCTCCTCGGAGTAAGGAGGCCTGTGCCCAGCAGTGGGACGTTAAAGGGCTGCTACTTCCAAACAATGTAAAAGTGACAAAAAAAAAACAGTATACAAAAAGGCGGCCGATGTCTACCAAGCAACATTTGGATTAGAGATATTGCTTGAATTTAATGCTGTAGGCGGTGTAGGCCAAAGATAAATAAATAATAGACAAATGTCTTTAGGATTTTAATAAGTGAAACACAAGACGTGATAACTTTACTAAACGTGCACTTTTTTGGGTACGGAATAAGGGTGTCCCATCACGCTCGTAAGAGTAAAGTCAGCTTTCGTCAATTAAACGAGAAAAAAGGTTATAGTTGATGAGTCCCTGCTATATTTTAATTAATTTCTTATCATTCTATTAAAAATATTATTACCTAATGAATGTTATATAAGTAATAAAGTTTCACTTCAATAATTTACTCTGATAATATTTTCTGCGCAGAATTCTAACAGAATACACCTTTTCATATATCATCAATCCAATTCTCTCTTCTTTTTCTAACCTTTATCTTTAGATGTGGAATTAAATCGGTTAATAATATAACAAATTATTAGACTGGATAATATTTACACAAGAGTTTTGCAATTTTTGCTAACGGATTGGACTTAAATAAAATAATTCGAATACAAAAATCTTCCTCTGCTGCTAGACAGTAAAATCATATCTTTTATTAAAAAGAATAGGTTTATTATAAACATTAATATTTCGTAGTCCGCCCTTCACTTATCGCTTGCACTAACTGGTTCTGTTTGCCTTGTAACATAAGTTTGTAATTGAATCGAAGGGAATATGTTTCTAAGAGAGCTTCTCATTAAAATAAAGCCAAATCGGAAATTGGTACTCCACGTTAATACGGATTTGAATAAATTACGTTTTAAATCGTTAAAAATCATAGATGTTATGAAAGCATCTGTCGGAACTCCAGCAGAAAGCTTAACTGCGTCTTTCAATTAAACATTTATGAAGCAACTGCCTCACTGGACAAATTCTAAGTCTCAACTATTGGGGGGCTTCGGCCGAGGCTAGTTGCCACTGTACCTGCAGAAACGTGCCGCCAAGCAAAACTTTTGCTGTCAACTACGATGCTGTGTATAAACCATGAAATGTAAATTATCTCTAACCACGTTAGTACAATTCTATCTTTGACTGAATCACCAATTACCTTCAGGTGCTGTCATTTTTTAATCTTTTGTTTTTAAGGTGCTTTTGTATTATTAATAACACACGCCAGCCCCATCGTAAACTTATAAACTAACACAACAATTTAACAATAAAAAGAAATACAAAAAAAACTAACATTCTTTGAGAGAACCATTAACAACTTTATATAACTTAAATAACTTAAAGGTTCACTTAAGATTGAATTAAAAACACCAATATTTCTAAAATTTAAATTTAGTTCATGCGTTAATGTTTCTCTCAAACTTTGATTCCGAACTCCACAAACTGCACAATTAGGGGAAGAACTCTTCCTCATAAGATATTTGAACTTACCCAAAGGCATGTGTCCAGACCTTACTCTAAATGCTATCACTAACTTATTTCTATTAATTTTTGAATGTACAAACCACGGTATACGGGGAAGGTGCTATCATAATGGAGCTTTAACAATGTAAATCTAAACAATTTTAATAATACTAAAAAGTTTTTAATAATTTTGGCTTATTATTTTACAAATACGTATAAATACATTAATGATCCATTTGCAGTATTTCATTGTGAGCCCATCAGTTCTTTTGCCCTTTCTAAGACCTAGTGTCTTCCAACCTTTTTTAAGCCACGTCTTTTCTTTTAAGTTTTATAAATGATAAATTTTGCGGAAAAAATCACTATAAAATTGTTATCAAGACGAAGTATGCAAAAATTCAATACAAATAATGAAAAACTGAATATCACATTCCAAATATTTTTAATATGGATTTTGCAATATTAATTTAGTGCGATCCTTGCCCCGATTTTGAATGGCCCATAATTAACAATCGAATTGCCTTGCTGTGGGGTGTGGGCCCAACGTTGGGAACCGCTCGTCTACTATGACTATCTGTCTACGAAATTACATTTAAATCGGTTTAGTAGTTTTGGCTAGTCAGAGCGACAGACAGATAAAGAGACTGACGTCTTTCTAAAAGCTCTATTCTTCGAAGTGGTTTCAAACATATATAATTTATTAAAAATACTATACACAAATACTTAATACAATATATTATACACTTTATAACCGAGATCTGGGGAAAGGAAATCGGATCGTCACCTGCCTGCTGGGGTAGTTCCGGCAACTCGGACAGAGCGTACCAGTGCCACCCTTGCACAAAAAACCAATTGGGATCAACCCTCTCACAGGTTCTTTCGGCTGTCTCCTTTTTGCGAAGAACATCTCACAAAAGGAGACCACCGCCCTCCACGCTTTCCGCACCTTAAGCATCGCAGCAACGACTGCTTGTACCGAGAGATCAGTTCCGATTTTATCTCTCCTCAAGTCCTCTCTCTCACTCACTTCAACTGATGGACGTCCACAGCTGGATATAGGTCTCACCTAAAGATGCCCACTGTGCCCGATCTCGTGCCGCCTGGCCCCAGCGGATACCTTGTGGGAGGTCGCCATTCCAGCATCTTCGAACCCCAACGTCCATCGGTTCGTTAGCCTATGTGCCCTGCTCATTGCCAATTGAGCTTCATAATTCTTAGGGCTATGTCGGTAACTTTGGTTTTTCTACGGATCCCCTTATTTCTGATTTGATCGCTTGAAGCTCATATGGTGCACGTGGTCGCTGCCTATGGGCCTGTGACAGTCCAAGGAAGGTTTAAACGGTAAATATGAAAAATGCTTTAAATATACTAAGTATTTCGCTTTCCCTTCGAAAATGATTTAGTTGGAATAAGTCTGGATAGATTTAGTTGGAATAGTCCAACCTATCAAACATATGATGTCCCGTCGTACAGACATCAAATTAAATTTAACAAAATACTTTTGTTTTTGACATTTGACATTGACAATCTACAATTTCTGATTAGTAAAAGTAAGTAGCAGCTTATTAACGTCCCACTTCTGGGCACAGGCCTCGTTAGTCACAGGAGAGAGTTTTATTTTGAGCATAGACCCACCACGCTACTTCACTGCCGTTTGACAGGCCAAGGTACTTAAAAAAATGACGTTGACTAAATTAGCAACAATGAAGCAATGACAACTAAATCGTACATAATTTAAAGAATCACTCAGTCGATAAAAAAGCGTCACAGGCCTCCTCACTCCGAGGAGCGAGGTTTTTTTTAGAGCATAGACCCACCACGCTGCTCCACTGCGGATTGGCAGGCATAGTACACAAGTGTACTCTTTGTACCTTCACTCTCATAGACCGATGTGACGGGAATTCGACACGGCCGGAGAGAGATCAGGCGCAGGATCGACGGATTAACGTGCTCTCCGAGGCACGGGGGTGGATCACACCGCCTACATCCCAACTTCGGGCAAATATTGAGAAAATCTTAATAATTATTTTTGAATTGGCCCGACCTGGGACTCGAAGCCAGGAACTCATGTCTGTAGTCAAACATGCTAGGCCCATGAGGCAGTTTGAGGCAATTTGATTGCAACTATGATATTTGAGGGAATTTGGCGGGAATCTTGATGTAAAGGTCACATTCTTTTGATTACGAAATGTTTTTGTTCCTATTAAGTTTTGACCACATTTCTTACTACAGTCGGAACACTCTGCAATTATCATTTAGCTTTTTTATCTATTGATTCTGAGGCGGTACGAAGTTTGCCAGGTCAGCTAGTTATAATTAAATACCGCTCCTAAAATGTCCGGGTTATTTCATAGGAACAACTTCCGTAAACTAAATATCACGAAGTGAACCCATAAAAGTCTCTATCCCCCTTTAAATAATTACATTATCAGTTTTATAGTCCGAAGCCTATTCGTGTTTTTTAAAAAGCCATTCCGGATTAAAATTTTATGGTCCATTTCATTCTTTAGTTAGAACAAAGTGACATTTACGATTACTCGCAACGTATTACCAAATAAAAGTGTCTGTTAATCTACTTCGAGAGCATTTGCATCGCGACAATTTACATGGTTGTAAAGTTTTATTTATACGATAACGGTTTCTCTTGTTTTCGAAACGGAATATATTTCTGTGTTACCTTTTGCCTGTGACTTCGTCTGTATCTATTTAAGCTAGCTGAATTGAGCTTACGCGCTTTCGCTTCTTAAATCGCTGATATCTTCTAAGATATCCATTTTAATGGAACGCTGTTAAGGGCAGTTTTGATCTGCATGAAATATACAACGTATGCAATGTATTTAATTCAATAAAAAATAATACTGTATTGTATAAAACAGCCTGATAAATAATACATATTGTTTTGTAATATGTAAAAGATAAAAATGGTCACTATGGATTATCCTTTAGAGATAAATATATACCATTGAGGAATTTTTATTTATCTTCTTAAGATATACAACTCCTTAGTATATTAATTTGATCTATTTCGTGAGGTTTAGCCAGCGTTTGCGATTTTACCGTACAAAATTGTTTGTTACGACATCACGTGATAAATATTTGAATTTATAGGCTTTTTATTACTATAATATGTATGTATTGTACATATAAACCTTCCTCTTGAACCACTCTATCTATTGCTGGAAACTGCATTAAAATCCGTTCACTGGTTTAAAAGATCTATGCGAATAGATAGCGTTCCCAATTCTATAGAAATATGGTTCGATGGTAGTCTTAGTCGACTAGCTGATAGACTACTCGTCGTCGTCGTCGTCGTCGCTTCAACCGATGGACGTCCACTGCTGGACAAAGGTCTCACGTAATGACGTCCACAAGGCCCGGTCTTGTGCCGCCTGGCTCCAGCGGCTACCGGCGACCCTCTTTATGTCGTCGGTCCACCTTGTGGGGGGTCTCCCTACACTGCGCCGCCCGGTGCGGGGTCGCCACTCCAGCACCTTCGGGCCCCAACGTCCATCGGTCCGTCGGACTATGTGCCCCGCCCATTGCCACTTCAGGTTCGCGATTCGTAGGGCTATGTCGGTGACTTTGGTTCTGCTACGGATCTCCTCATTTCTGATTTGATCGCGTAGAGAAACTCCGAGCATAGCCCTCTCCATCGCACGCTGAGTGACTCTGAGCTTTCGAATGAGGCCCATAGTCAGCGACCACGTTTCGGAGCCGTAGGTCATCACTGGCAACACGCACTGTTCGAAGAGCTTCGTCTTCAGGCACTGAGGGATATCGGACGAAAATTTCTGGCGTAGTTTCCCGAACGCTGCCCAACCGAGCTGGATTCGGCGGTTTACCTCTTTGTCGAAATTGGGCCTACCTAGTTGGACTATGTGTCCCAGGTATGTATATTCGTCTACAATTTCGAGTGCGGAGTTCTCAACGATGACTGGGTGGAGCGGAACATGGATATTGGACATAACTTTCGTCTTATCCATGTTCATTTTTAGGCCCACCTGTCCAGAATACTAGATAGACTACTCATTGTCACCCATATACACGTACACCCTACGCTTAAATTAATTTTCTCTCCAAAAATAATTGAAAATTCTCATTTTCACTGTCCATCATCTTGCCAAGTGGCAATGGATCCATCTTAACATGTGCCAGGAAGTAATTTGACATGTTAACATTATTTTATATAAAAAAAGCTATAAACAAAGATGTCGGAAGATAATTAATTATGCCAGTTTATTTGTTATTATCCGTTTGTTTACGCAAATATATATTTTGGTGAAATTTCTCTTTTGATCTCTTCAGAAATTGCTTTGTACACTTTGAAATGTGGACAACGTTCATTATATGAAAATTTATAATTACAGACATAAATATCAACGATTATTGTCTCCTTTCTAATTCATAAGAGGATTATGAACTTACACCCACCATATGTATACTAAACAAAATATGCAGAATCTTTATTGCGCTTTCATAGATTTAGAAAAGGCTTATGATCGAGTGGTGAGGAATGAGCTGTGGTCAACGTTATCTATGTATGGGGTGAGCGGTTGACTGATTCAAGCATTGAAGTCTCTCTATGAGGGTTCTAGTGCTTGTGTCAGAATAAACGGGGCGTACACGGAGTGGTTTCCTGTCGGAAGAGGTGTTCGACAGGGATGTGTTGCGTCACCATGGCTGTTCAACCTATTCATGGATAAATGTTTGACAGATTTATATTATTCATCAAATGTTTACTCTACGCCGATGATCAAGTAATACTTGCGTCATCTGCTAATGAGCTACAGAAGATGCTAAATATTATGAATGAAGCTTTGAAAGGGAAAAGAATGAAAGCGAATGTAAACAAAACGAAAGTTATGCTTTTTGAACGAGATGAATCAATGATGAATGGCAATATTTTGTTAGATGGGGAACAAGTGGAAGAGGTGAAAGAATTTGTTTACTTGGGATCTATTTACAAAGAATGGAACATGTGAAAGTGATATTACAAGGAAAGTGAATGCAAGGAATATAGTTAATGCTCTGCGTGCCTTTATGAATAGCCAGGTGGTGTCTCAAAGGGCCAGACTGAGTGTGCATGGAGGAGTGTAGGCAGAAAAAGCACAAAACCAAAATAAATGCGGTAGAGATGAGAGCGTTGAAGAGTATGAGTGGAATATTGAAACTGAGTGACAAAGTAAAAAATAGTGTGAGAAGAGAACGTTGTGGTATAAAAGAAGATGTAGTGACTAAAATTGAGAAAGGTTTGCTTATATGGTTTGGGCACGCAGAGAGAATGAATGAAAGGACTGACAAAAAGGATTTATGAGTCAAGAGTGAATGGGAAAGTTGAAAAAGAAAGACCAAGCCGAATGATCCAAGAGGCCAGGTCAAGAGTACTCTAAAGCGGCGAACTTGTATGAAAGGTGTGCAAGGATCGTGGCCAGTGGAAGGACGTGGTCTCTGACTACCCCGAAGGGAATGAGGCGTGATGCTATGTATGTATGTATTAAAATCGTGTGTTTCGCTCCTTTTGCTGTGTAAGTGAATATTAACTTTTAATCAGGATCAGTTTTTTCCTTCCCATCATCAAAGGTGTAGTTAGTACTATCGTCTGTCTTCGTTTTCGGGCGTGATCTAGCAACTCGTATAGTCAGGTGTCAGTAAACCCATTTATCTAACCGTAAAGCTTTTATTATCATTTTAAAGTCGTCCAATTCGTGTTTATTACATGAATATGCCTCTTCCTGGATAACGTTATTCGGTAGTTCTATTTTGTATATTAAAATAACCTTAATAATCTCTATTGAAGTTTATTGCCGTACTATTTATAAAAGCAAAGATTGTTTTACCTGTTTTCTTTGATGTTTCGTGTTATTTTATGCATTTTATTCTACACTGACTGCGGTATTACCTCTGTAGTTAAGTAAATATAGGCAAACGTTCTCAGTGAGAGTTTACGACGCGTCAGGATAAGGATAATATGTATGCAGTGTTTCAAGTCAATCTGGTGAATATCTTTTTTTTTTATTGCTGACAGATTAGCGCTTGACTGTGATCTCACCTGATGGTAAGTGATGATACAGTCTAAGATGGAAGCGCGCTAATCTGTTAAGAGGCGATATACCCCTTACGGTTTCTACACAGCATCGTACCGGAACACAAATCTCTTTGTTTGGCGGTACGTTTTTGCTGGTAGGGTGGTAACTAGCCACGGCCGAAGCCTCCCACCAGTTTTGGTAATGGCGATATCGGCGATATTATTTTATTGGTTTTTGCGTTTCTTACTACTATTACTAATGGAAATCTCGTCAAAAAGTTTCTTTACTTCTTAAATAAATAAAATAAAATAGCCTTCATTCCTATTACTTAAAATTAAGCTTATTCTATACAATTGTTTTTTTTTTTTTGACTTACAGTTATTATACGTTGATTATATCTTAGTTCTAGCTGCGGGTAGTAGTCGCCTCTGCGGCGGAGGCCACCCCTAAACATTTCCAAGTCTGTTTAGCCCTTTGCATCCAGTTCGTGCCACTTTTTTTTTTTGGTGAAAAATGTCTCTCCACCTTTTGAAAGGCCTTCCTACTCTTCTTTTATCGTCTCGTGGCAGCCATTCGGTCAGACGTTTAGTCCATTTACTTTTACTCCGGCAAACATGTCCTGCCCATTGCCATTTTAGAAGTCTTAAGTCTTCTTACAATATCAACTGTTTTCGTTTTGCTTCTTATGGTTGTTTTGTTGATTCGATCCGACAGTTTGATGCCCAGCATTCTTCTTTCCATTTTCCGTTTACATATCGCAAGTCTTTCTTCGTCGTCTTTCCTTGATGACCATGTTTGGCAACTATATGTTAAGCAAGGTAACACCTTGCTACCTTGGTACCTTGCTTCTTTACCTCTCAGATAGATAGATAGATAGTATGCTTTATTGAACACCACAAGAGAAACAATAATAATACAACGACTTAACTTAAGTAATTATAGTGTACAATGGGCGGTCTTATCGCTAGTTAGCGATCTCTTCCAGACAACCCAACGTATAGGGAGACCGTCAGAGAGTATATTAATGTGGTTGGAATGGTTTGTTTTGAATGTGATTCTTTTTTATGTTAATTTTTTTAATTTTTTACACATTAGATTTGTTCTTAGAAGAAAAGTAAAGAACCTAAAGCTATCCTGGTGAAAGGTAATGTACCTTTTGTGATTTCTACGTAAAGTTAAGCCTTATAGGTACTTCTTAGCCTCCCACCAGTCTAGTTCCAAAAACCAGGACCTCTGCTAGCAATGCAAGCACTCGCACAATTATATAAAATATATTTTTATTATATACTATAGTTAAGAATGTGCATACCATAAAACAGTATAATGCATTAAGGACGGTTCTCAACTAAATTGAAGACTTCAGTTTCCATTACGCGCAATTTATTCAAGAGCCCTGCACACAGACAGATGAATGCTCTATTCAGGGATATTGTGTGGATAATTATTATCAACTACAACCTTAATTTCTACTTGCACGCGATCCTCTAGAAATACCATACGTACATACATCTTATTCGTATAAAACTTGGGATTGAAAGCTCTAAGTTTCTTAAATGTGATTAAACAATCCTCTGCCGAGTTTGCCTAAATGTAAGTAGCAGCCCATTAACGAGCCACTACTGGGCACAGGCCTCCTCACTCCGAGGAGCGAGGGTTTTTAGAGCATAGACCCACTACGCTGCTACACTTCGAATTGGCAGGCATAGTACACAAGTGCACTCTAATCCTTCACTCTCATAGTCCGGTGTGACGGGAATCCAACACGGCCGGAGAGAGATCAGGCGCACGACCGATTGCTTAACGTGCTCTCCGAGGCACGGGGGTGGAGCACACCGCCAACTTCCCAACTTCGGGCAAATATTGAGAAAATCTTAATAGAAAACTCAATATTAATTTTCGAATTGTCCCGACCCGTACCCAGGACCTCATGTCTGTAGTCGAACATGCTAACTACTAGACCAATGCGGCAGTTAAGTTTGCCTAAATACTAGGTTATAATTAACTCGTCGTCGTCGCTTCAACCGATGGACGTTAACTGCTGGACATAGGTCTCACGTAATGATATCCACAAGGCCCAATCTTGCGCCGCCTGGCTCCAGCGGCTACCGGCGACCCTCTTTATGTCGTCGGTCCACCTTGTGGGGGGTCTCCCTACACTGCGCCGCCCGGTGCGGGGTCGCCACTCCAGCACCTTCGGGCCCCAACGTCCATCGGTCCGTCGGACTATGTGCCCCGCCCATTGCCACTTCAGGTTCGCGATTCGTAGGGCTATGTCG
>JACTOM010000922.1:6554177-6652863 GCA_015832385.1 Elymnias hypermnestra | reverse complement strand
GTTTGCGATTTAATCGCACAATATGTTTGTTATGATTACAATTGATGGAATTTCTCGTCTTTTCTGTACTATAATATATGTCGGAGTGTAATAGTCTATGGAATGCTGGCGCCATCTGTGTATCGGCGTGGGGACAGAGTCAATAAGTGGCAGTCCGGCCCGTCTCTCGGCAGTTCTCGAGCGGCGGTCGGCCGGAGTGGTCGACTATTGAAACTGTCGCGTTCCTAGCTATTATTCTTAATAAGTTTGTGTAAATTGATACCGGGAACATTAAGTGATTGAACATTATAACTCGAGTTAATTAATTGCACCAACATTACACACGAACGCCCACAGAATAAGAAATTAAATAATGGATCCAATTATAACGATGTCGGCGGAGAACCCTACGCCCCTGTGCTTTATGCTTCTCCATTTTCTCTCCTATTCTCCGACATATATATCTATAAAAATAGATATAGATGTTTTTTTAGGTGAAATTTTTCTACACGTGTTGAAATTTATTATGATTGTCGTTCGCCTCGCACGGTAACACTTGTGACGCATTTACCAGCTTACTTCCCAATTTAAGAATGCGTAAAGAAGTTTTACCTTAAAAATATGTCCGCTTTTATCACTATAACAATAATAAAAACGCGTAACAACATGATAATGCATTGCCGTATTTAACAGTTCCCATCGCGTTGACAATCAATTACACACTAGACATATATTGAATCACTTCCCCCGTTCAAAATACGATTTATTTCAACTAAACTAATGTACCGTTTTAATTAAAACTTATGACACATCTCTGCCCCTACGATTTTCAATATAGTGATGTGCGCCCCTACTTTGACCCCATTTGACGTCCAAATTACCAAGATCCCTTACATCCTCCAATCATAAAAAGACTTCTATAAACCCAAAGTCTCTTGTTACACTGGTGATTTTAATCCTCCTGTGTAAGAAGCGAAGCTGTCTGTATTGTGTAGTGTCACGCCATACCATAGGATTATTAAAAAAAAACAGTCCTGGTTCCTTATCTTCTATACATTGAATAAGATTAGTTAAAAGTAACGCCTTTCCTATACAAATGTAGGCAGATGACTGTGTCAGGAATGGTAAATAATCAGTAAATTAGTCATTTCCCTTCTCATTACATGTCCATACCAGGCTAACCTTCCACTCCTTAGCACCTGTGACCGAGAAGTTAAGGAGTGGAAGGTTAGCCTGGTATGGACATGTAATGAGAAGGGAGGATAGCCATATATGTAAGAGGGTCCTAAATATGATGGTAAGCGGCAGGGCCGGGAGAGGGCGACCACAAAAAGTGTGGATGAATTGTGTGAAAGAGGATATGTGTATAAAGGGTGTGAATGTAGAAATGACAGCGGATAGAGTGAAGTGGCGAAAGGAATCATGCTGTGCCGACCACACCTAGTGGGATAAGGGCAAGAAAACAAACAAATACTCATAATTTTAAATATTTTCAAATTAAACAGGATTTCACAATTGAAGTCAATAACCAAACTAAAGTATTTTTTAATTCCACTAAGCTCAATAAACTTTCTTTCTAAATCTACCACCGGTTCCGAATGTCATCTACTGCGAAGAATCCTGCAAGAAACTCAATAGTTACTCTTTTCTATATATGTTATTGCACAACAGCGCAATTTACCAACACAAACAATGAAAAACACAATAACTGGTAGCAACACGTCGTTTTATAACTTCTCATGAGGCATTTGTCCAAACACCAATTTGAGTGTGTCTCGTCAAGTACATTTTTTAATTTTCAAATTTAATATAAACCAAACCATCTAAAAATACCTTTCTCAATTTTAGTCACATCTTCTGTTATGCCACATCGTTCTATTAGGCTCATAACAAACGTAAGAAACAAGTTATCTGTTGGGATATTATGTCTGTGGAAGCTATGTGAACAATGGCTTTCTAGGGGTCGCTTTCCTTCAGACAGGAGCATCAGATTGCGCGGTGGGAGGAGTCACCTATTTGCTATCAATGTGGTGCAGGTGCTGCTACGGCAGCCCACACATTTGCGGAATGTTCAGTTCAGGCACCACAGCGGTATGTTTTAGTGGCGTTGATCTCTCATCACCCCAAGACCAATAGGAGCGGTGTACCAATGAACATTGTTTCAACATCGAACTGTTTCCTTGTGCTAGCTTCCGCTGCAAGTAGTACGTAAACGATTAAGGTTTTGCAAAAATTGTGTATGACAGAATTGATCCTCTTTAAAAGTTCTAAAAAAACTCTTTGACGGCATTTATCTATCTTTTCGAGTTGGCTCACTGTAACCTTTTTTATGCTAACCTAAAAATTATTTCCTCTGTCTCTTATAAGTTGCAGATCAACTAGCATATTTTCTAAATGTTAACGATTTATTTCTTTTTCTTTTTTACGTACTGAAGTACATATTAAATTACGTGTTTTTTCCTCAAGAAATATATTGAAACATGATACTGTTGTGTTTAAAAAGATCAAACAGCTGCATGCGGTTTGATTGAGTGAATGATTGTCGTTGAATTTTTTATTGGCGACAATTGACTGTGATTACAGATACCGAGTGGGAAAGTGTTTGTTTTGTGACGTGAACTTTTATTCAATTGTATTGTTGAAGTGAAACTTCTTATAGCACACTAGAGAAGCACGTTCGGTAAGCTACGCCAGATATTTCCGACCGATAACTATCAGTGCCTGAAGACCAAAGTCTTCGAACAGTGCATGTTGCCAGTGATGACCTACGGTTCTGAGACGTGGTGGCTGACTATGGGCCTCATGCGGAAGCTCAGAGTCACTCAGCGTGGGACGTTGGGGGCCGAAGGTGCTGGAGTGGCGACCCCGCACCGGACGTCGCAGTGTAGGCAGACCCCCCACAAGGTGGACAGATGATATAAAGAAGGTAGCCGGTAGCTGCTGGAGCCAGGCGGCGCATGATCGTGTCTTGTGGACGTCATTACGTGAGACCTATGTACAGCAGTGGACGTCCAGCGGTTGAAGCGACGACGACACTAGGGAATTTTTTTAATGATTTGATGGTTGTGGTCTTTTGTACCTTAAATTTTTGTTTACATTCGATTGTTTTCGATTCGAGTATGTATTACGTATATTTCTCCAATATTTTAATAGTTATTCAGATGAGTAACGAAACAAAGAAATTAGTGATGATTGAAATCAGTCCATTCTTTAGTTATAAATGATGTAACTAACACTTTAACATGTTTGGATAGGCATTAGTCTTTGATTTTATGGTTACGGTGGTGTGTATGCAGCAAATTGAATATGTGCAAGACTAGTCTTAGGAAATGTGAGTTGGTAATGGACGCACTCTCGGCACTCGTTCCTAATTGAGCGTGGCGGGTGCAATGCGCCATTAGGCACGCTTATGTCTAAAATATAATAGTAAAAGCGCATGTGTTATATGGCCTACATGTTACATAGCCCACATAAACAATATCGTAATAATGTCACAGCTTTGTCACCGATACAAATAAAAATAATTGGAGTTTCCTTTTGTAATTACATTTGAACAGTTACTAATTGAAGGTATATATGACACACACATACCGATTGACATATGCACGCACATGCACATATCTACGCTCAAATGACACAGACCTAGAGAGAGAGACACACAAGACTCAAAGAGACAGTGAGACACGGACAGATACACAGGAACACGTGAGCACACACGACACGCAGAGACAGGGACACAAACAGGCACACACGCATGCGTCAACACACATGACAGACAGAGACAGAGGGACAGACGTACGCTTTCACTCTCTCTGGCGTTCATTAGTATAAAAAAACTAAAATCCATTTCGTACTTAGTACATTGAGTTACATTTTATATTGTTTTATGTTAAGCTCTGTTTAAGATTTGATTTTGTAAAATGTCATAAAATTTGAATTCGGCCTGTTTGTTTGTTCCGGATAACCTCTGCAACGGCTCAACAAAATATTTTCTTCATACTCCCAGGTGGAACAGAAATAGGAATCAATAGTTTATGTATCGTTTATAAATATAGGAGTTTATGATAGTATAAAATGTTTTTAGCGGTACACCCTTTAGTTTACTGTGTTTCTTTTGCCGTTAAAATTATCCGGTAGAAATTGCTTTAAAGCGATATATAAGACCGCCTCTCTTTCAAACCGCTTCTTAATATAAGTTTTACTCCACGTAGTACTTTTTATGTAATACTGGTGTATAATAAAGTAACTAAATAAATATCTGTAATTTTGCAAAAATATGGACGAATGTCCATTGTGGGTGTCTTTTTGTTTGTATGTGTGTTTGTGTATGCGTAAAGTTTACTTTGTTGTAGTGTCAAAATTAAATTAATTGATATGTTAATTAGGTCATTATTATTTTTTAATAAAACCTATTTAACTAGAAAAGCTAATCTGGCTAACTAACATTCGTTACTACTGTCATTGCCCATAAGATATTGTGACTTAAATTGTAAAAACTTCTTCGAACCCTTCATCGATTGAAATAGAAAGATCTAGAAACAATTTCTTATTATATTTATTTAGTTTCGTAGCCCAAATATTGCGAAAGTTGACGGTAAATATGCCTACAGCAATTAGGTGTTATATTTCCATTTCTCACTACTTGAAATATTGTTAACTACTGGTTCTAAGTATAAACACAATATTTTGACTTCACAGAACTATATTTACATTGCACGACCCGAATTTGGTGTAAGATTACTCAACAATGTAGGTATTTCGGCGACGTGCAAGAAATCAAAACATTTCACACTCGCGACCAACTCGCCAAGGCAAATAGCTCTTGGCGAAGCATGTGCGGTTAAATCAACTAACTTATATAGTTTTTGACCGCTTTTATAATGTAAATAACAGCCAAAAGTTCCACTGCTGGGCCTACTTCTAAATAAATCAGCGAATTCGATGGGAAACACGTTCAAACCTTCTAATTTACAGCACCATCTATTGGAAGCTTACATAAAACGTTTGTAGGTCTAATAAGCCTGGTTCTATTTTATATATTGTTGTGGCGTATAATTAAGAAAACAATGCAGGGTATGTAGCAGCCTATTAACGTCCCATTGCTGGGCAAAAACCCCTGGATGGAAGGAGACAAGGTTTTAGGAAATTGACACACCAAGCTGTTACACTACAGGTTAACAGGCTACACTTACCCCAGAATCATTCCCGGGATATTAAGATTGCCTCATAATGAATTCTTTCACCGAAAAGCACAGTAATTTTTCAAGAACAATCAAGCATGTTAGTTTTTCTTAATGAAGAGGAACTTCTTGGTGATTACGCAGGATTCGAAGCCGCGAATTCTCTTCTGTTATAAATCTGATTTTGTTATAAATAGAAGCACACAAAACAAAGGGATCAATGACAGAAGGATATCCTAAACGATAGCCTTTCACATTATAAGGTATATTTTCAAGTTATAGGACGCAGGAGAACAAGAAGAGACGCTACAGGAACTGTTAGAAGCAATTGATAGAAGCACGCAAAATAAAGGGATCGATGACAGAAGAAGAGTCTAAGGGATAGCCTTGATATGGCATATTTTGAAGTATTGGAACGCAGGAGAACAAGAAGACACTCCACAGGATTTGTTATAAACACATAACAGTTCTTCAGCTGTCCCAAATATGACAGTATATGTCCAAACGAAAAAGTATCGCTTAGTCTAAACATCTGGTAAAACGGAATATGGCCAATGATTTTAAAATTTTCTAGTACCTTATATGTTGTTTGTTATTGGGAAAGGCTCTACTTACAATTAAAGTTTTGTCGGAAGTATTTGGGGTACCATCAGGGTCGCATGCACAATCGAACATCTGGCGCCCTACGTTTAAATGGAGACGGTTTCACTGGGTTTTCTGATTGACCAAAAGTCCCAGTATGCCGGATGGTTTTAAAATTAATTCGGCATGTGTATCCAGTCACAAAAAAAGGCTTTGCTTACAAGCTATTGACAACCATCTATTTGTAATTATCACTCAATCAGTCCATAAAAGTGTTGCGAGCCATTGTGTTCTTTTGCGTCAGTGACTAAACTGTTTACTACTTCCTTTATCATCTTTATTGCTTGTAATATATCTTCCATAAAGATCGGGAGATCTTTTTTATTCTCGATGAAGAAGACATGATATTTATTATGAATTTCTATTTCATTTCCAAGAAGTAATAACGTTTTATTTGCATTAATTTTATCTAAATTGTCATTGCTTCATATAAATTGAGACGAGAGTTATCAAATCTATTTCCCAGTTACATTATTAAGTCTATTAAAGTCTTGCAACGTGATTGCATTTTATGAGTTATCTGATATACGATTGCTTTTATCTTCGCATCACCACGGACTGGTTTTTAAATGGCCACCTGGATGTTGTTATATGGTATTTATTAAAAGAATCTCTTACTATTTTGTGCAGTTCAGTATTATAAAGGAAAAAAAAAACTAGCTGACTAGACTGTATCTGTCTTAACGATGAATATTGAATTCCAATTGGTGTTATGTTATTCTCATCTAATTACATCAGATGGCCGTTAATGCTGGGAAATCCTCGTGGATACCTGGAATATTCGGGAGGAAGTTTCAGGGTATGCCGGATTCATACCGGCTAAAACCCAGCGGTGCTCCTACATCACTCAGAGACAGGGTCCCGAGAACGTGACTGACAGACATTCGCAACCTCGCCAGCGATGTACCTGCTTAGGCCCAACTCGGTCAATGACAAAATCATACTCCAAAGGTGGATTGCCTGGAGCACCTGGCAAGCCACCAACCACCTCGCGAGACCTTTCTTTGTTGAGCAACGGACCCCGCTTCCGTTACCCAAAGGTCACCACTAAGGAGGGAGACAGCGATCGTGGGCTTCTCGCCTCCTTCCTGACCTTCTCCTTCGAACCGTCGAAGTGGTCACGTTCGCCTCCATCAATCGTTTTGTTATCTCCTTCCGCGTCATCACATCCCCGCAGAAGGAGAGCGTACCACACCATGCTGTCTCGCTGCTCACCATCATTCTAATGATCCGTGTTAGATAACCACTCTCAACCTAAAATATCCAGGCAAGAAACTCCCCCGCTCATTCGCACGACTCACAGATGGATATAAGTACCCGGACGCCACTTCAGAGGACGACATTTCATTCCCGATTCCCAAACTATACTGTTACTCTGTTTCTTTCTATTTCTAAGTTTAATTGTAAAATTATTATGTACCATTCAGTAAAATAAAATTAATCTTCCATCTTGAAAGTTTTGTCACTTCTACCACATAACAATTTTATCCTACCGACTGCGCGAAATTGTCGTGGAAATTGTGGAATGTCGTCCTCTGAAGTGGCGTCCGGGTACTTATATCCATCTGTGAGTCGTGCCAATGAGTGGGGGAGTTTCTTGCCTGGATATTTTAGGGTGAGAGTGGTTATCTAACATCCGCACCAATAACCGCCACGAGCGTGGCACGCTGAACAGTCCAGGCTGGGCAAGCCTCACCTCCCCGGAGATTGTGCGGTATCCCCGGATGACTCTCACTGCCATGACCGCTGTGCTTGGCGCAGCTCATCAGATGGCCTGTCTTTGCTGTGTTAACGTTAAAACTAGCTTGCGATGAAATTATAATAAAACAAACTGCTATAAAATATCAATTCAACTTTTATTGGACACTTTAACGAGTTATTTCCAGCGTTGAACTGCGTCATCCAACGTGTAAATGATTTTTAATAGATTTTACGTGAATTCCTTTAAACAGCTGTTGTATATGTACTAGTAATAGAACAGCTTGGAGTCTACACACGCTTGACTTGGAAAGTAAGCTATCAAATGCGTGACGAGAGAGTTATCTATCAAAAGTGTGAACGAGGCGACATAAGTTTCTGAGAGGGAGATATAAAAAAAAAATATGAAACGTAACTCTATCTCTTTTTATATTTACTAACTTTAGTAAATATAAAAAGAGATAGAGTTACGTTTCATATTTTTTATTAATTTGATTTATACATCGTATCTATTGTATTTCATAGTATAAGGAATAATATTGTATTGTATAAAATAGCTTGGTAAATAGGACACGTTTTTGTTATATGTGCAAGACAGAAATGGTTACTGTGCGTTATCCTTTTAAGATAAATATGTACTGTCAAGGACTTTTTTGTAGATCTATTTAATATATATAATTCCGTAGTACATTAATTTGATCTATCTTGGTAGGTTTAGCCAGCGTCTGCGGTTTAAGCGCATAAAAATACGATGTCACATTTTTCAGTTCTTCTTTACTATAATATATATGTATAATAAATATAAACCTTCTTCTGGAATCACTCTATCTATTGCTAAAATAGCATTAAAATCCATTGAATAGATCTAAAGGTATATCGCTGTTTTCGCTTTTGAGTGTTTGCTTTAATGGAAGTTGTATTTTCAAATTTGTCTCAGTCTGGACCCTCGCTCCTTGGAGTGAGGAGGCCTGTGCCCAGCAGTGGAACGTTAATGGAATGCTACTTACTATATATTTTTGTATGTATGTATTTATGTCAACTATATCTTTTATGTTTTCTGTAGAATATATATATATATATTATATAAATTCTTGAACATGAAAATATTTATTTATTTATATGTATATATATTTATGTTTATTATACAAACTATTACTGTTATAACTGTCACCACCATCAACCCCTTTTTATTTTTCTGAAACTCCTATAACCCAAAGGTTACCTGGAAGAAATCGCTATATAGCGATAATGCCGTCTTATTGTACTACTTGTTTTGTATTTTCGTGTTTTCTCTATGTATTTTTCTTGTTGTGTACAATAAAAGTGTTCTCTCTCTGTCTCTCTCTCTCTGTCTCTCTCTCTCTCTCTCTCTCTCTCTCTCTCTCTCTCTCTCTCTCTCTCTATGTATGTATGTATGTATTTATTTATGTATGTATTTGTGTATTTTCTTATGTAGCGCTTGTATTAAAATTATTTGTATAGTATTTATTGTATACCACCTACCATATCTAGCACTTGCAATTTCTGTTCGCCCAAAGTTTGCCTGGAAGAAATCGCTAGGTAGCGATAAGGCCACCTATTGTGTTATATCATCACGTGCCATCATCCTGCCACCCTTTTGCATAGAAACAAAACTATTCGATTAACAACACTTCCACTTATTGAAGCATTTAAACAGGCGATGATATATATTAGTAAACTGAAATGTGATCTATTTGTTTACCTAAATTAAAAGGTTTTAGCAAAAGCATAACAAAATTAATGTCTAACAGAAACCGTATGTGTGAATTTGTTAAAGCGTTTATAACGAAGCGTGTTATTATGGAGTTATTTCACTCGGTATGCCTCAGGCGTTGACAGTTTATAGAAATTGCAAGATGGGATATTTTAACTCTTTACTATTATATAAATAGAAGAGGTTTATTTTTTTATATCAGACTAGCAGCCCTTTTTCTAAAATATAAAAAGCCTTTTTTTGCGCTGGGAAATGCTTTTACGCACTTACCCTGACCAGAATGGGGCAGGAGTGTGGGACTCAGCGAGGAGTCTTCCCAATACCCACTAAAACCCAGCGGACCCAGATGAGTCCGACTGAGGATTCATGGAGGTGGGAGTAGGTGCGCAAACAAGCGCCGCCTAGTATCCCGCCTCTTTCGGCGGTGAGAGGGAGCATCTACTGCATTCTGTCTATCTCGCTCGTGGGCATCCTTTAGTGAGATTACAGTCTGGCAGAAAGGAGCCACTTCCGTCCAACATCTCTCACTTGACAGCATCGCGCCTACAATGCTCTCAAGCGAGACTTCTCCGCCAATCAGCGCCACCAAGCGGTGCCGCTGAGATCTTCATTCTGCACATTCTGCCACAGTGTCATGTGCTGAGTCGATAGCTGCACCACATTCGTGGCAACCAGGCGACTCCTCTCAAAGCCTGTGATACTTCTTAAAACATCAGCTATTTGCCAGTGAGTCCTGTCAAAATCGGTCTAGCCGACTCAGGGCATTAGCAAGAACAAACATACATAAAAAATAAATTTCGATACCATATAAAATTTCAATACCATGTGTTTGCTGGTAGGATGGTAACTAGCCACGGCCGAAGCCTATATGATAATATAGCCTGGCCTTCTGTTAAGAAAACGAGTACTCGAAATTAACTTGACAATACAAATTATTCCAATATGACCTCCTCGGTGCTCTTGACAATATAAACTTTTCGCTCGTGGGCATTCTTAACAATAACTACGGGTCTCGCAGAAGAAGGTCAGAAGACAGAAGAAGAATAATTTCCAAGGTGAAGTCACAGCCGATTGGTTGGCAGCTGCTGCTTCAAAGCATAATTCATTGTCACGTTCCTCCTAAGCCGAGCGTTCGAGGGAGAGCGTGGAACAAGCGATAGAGAGGCGCGATCGGACTTATTCCGTTGTTTTTTACAACAAAAAATTTCATCACCGTGTTCTTATAACGTTATCACATAAAATTATAGTCCGTAAACCGTTAAAAATAATTTTTAGTTGGGAAATGCATGGAGCAACCCCCGCCGATGAACGATAGAGTTTGGAACTCGGCAAGGTATGATTGCCAAATACCCACTAAAACCCAGCGGAGTCCTCATTAGCCGTGAGTGAAACATTGTCCCGAATGAATCCGACTGAGAATACACGGAGACGGGAACAGGCGCGCAAGGCACACCTTTACCACGTTGCTTTTGGGCTGTTACAACGTACCGCTAACGATCCCATTGCCTCGTCACCAAACGATGTTGGATAACTGTCAAGTTTTAACCAATAGAACAACCCGTAACACCTTTTCCGTGTGGTATTGCGGGTATCCTAAATAAAAACAGTCATGAATCACGTGGAATCGAATTGTCATTGGAAACAACAAAAAGGATACGTTTTATTATTTCAAATGCTGATTACATTCTACAACAGCACTGATAGATCGTGACAAATCGTCATAAGTATGTGTCGTATGGCATTTGTATTAGGAAATATTTCTTATAATTGATAGATTAGATTCAATAACCGTACGTTACTTGAATGTATTAATGCGTATAAAGAAAATTAAATTGTTTGTTTGTAACACTGAATGCATCACAATATACGGGAGATTCTTAAAAATCAAACCTTATACAAGGTGTTAGGAGACTGTTGCTGGAAATGAAGAAGAAAATGAATGAATGAAAAATCAGATTTTTTTGAACGTTTTATAAGAGATCTTTAACGCTCCATCGTGTTAGCACAGCCAAGTGCAATGATAGTTTCATTTAAAAATACATTAATTTAAAAAACCAGCAATGAAATACGAAATCAGCTGACGCTCGGGTCATCGAACGCACATGGCCAGCGTCGGTGTGCATGAAAAAAACGACTAAATTGAGCGAAAGTGCGAAAAACTTGCGCGTTCGTTGACCCAAGCGTTTGATTTTGTATTTAATTGATGGTTTTTTTCAGCCTCATCATCAAAGGTGTTATTGGTACTATGATCTGTCTTCGTTTTTCGTGTAGAAGCGGTCTCCTAACACCTTGTATTAAGACCAAGGTCGTTCCTGTCGCTTTATAGCGATCTCTTCCATACTTAAGAGCAAAGAAAGACAGTAAACCAACAGCACATTGTTTCTGAAATGGCAAAGGGAAAAAGTTGCCTCGACAATTTTCATATTTTTGTAATAAATAACTCAGAAATCTACTCAGTTATTCGTTAAAAACTGCCCGCGGTCTACCGACCCGCTTTACTGACCACGTAATTACTAAATTACGCCGGCTTAGTATGCAAAACGTGAAAAATAAATATTTTCTCAGTTTATAAGGGCGCAGGTATCGTTGAAACAGCCAATTTTAGTATAAATACAAGTATCGAGAATATTAAACTCGTTTTCTTTACGACGCCATGATGGATTGATGGACGTGTATGTTTACCATGAGTTTAGTACTTACAATTAATATACAAAAAAGTTTAAACTTAATACACGGCTAGAAATCTGTAAACCTTTGTCCTAAATTTAATACTTGAATAAAAAAAACTTTACTAACGGCACTAATTAGTCTAATAAATGTATTTCAAAGTCACTACATAAATAAAAAGATATTTTATTACAAGATTTCGCACAAGTTAGCTCTTGACTGTGACCACTTGTAGTTGAAACGAAGCAAAATGTTTTAGTCGGTTAAAGGTAAAATAATCAATTACATAACGTAATTTCTTGATGGCACATCTTGATTACTAAAGTGGCTAGAATCCAGACCTAAAGACAACATTTTCATAGTCTAATTTCGGATATATATCACGAAGGAATTTGACAATATAACCCCTATAGGGTCAACCTACTCTACCTATCTACCTTGCAACTTTTCCTTATATTTTTCATAGGTTCGACGTTACTGTTGAGGTAGCTACAAATTAGTTTCAGATACGACCTTATTTTGGTAAGTAATAGACCGAAAATAGATTTAATTATATCTATGTCGAATGATTACTTACACGACATCTTAATCGTACCGATTGAACGAGGCAGCGAAACGACATGAAGGGCTTTCTCCTTATTTTGTGAGCCAGTCATCTTACTGAAAGAGGCTAGCTGGAGGGAGACATGATTGAGTTCATGCGGCATTCTGTGGGGTACGGGCCACGAGGCAGGGCCTCATTGAACAGGCTTTCAGTAAATGCCCGGTACGGCTTTTTTGCCCGTATTTAATACGGACTGGATCCCAGCGAGTCCATCCTGGTCAATTCCGAGGGGGGTCTGGTCCGGTTGTTGCCACTACCATCGCGTCATCTTCGACGCTATCACCCACGTTTGATGGTAGTGACCGCAGGAGCTCGCGAGGCAGAGCACGCCTAGTGTTTTCCATTCTTTGGTACTGGCTGGTAATGCCGTGGTCGTCTGTGCGGAGAGTTTTCCGCCAGGCGGAACATACTCCTCGGAATCTGGTGGACGAACACCTCCAAGGTAGGCATTCTGGTATCACGATGGATAACGTCATTACTAACGTATCTCGGAGTTCCTACTATCAGACGTAGGCACTTATTCTGCTGGATCTGCAGCCTCTTTCTCTGGTATCCTGAGCAGAAGGAGTACCAAGCAGGCCCCGCATACGTCAGACTAGAGTGGAAGAAGGCTCCATAGACCTTCAATTTGACTCGAAAAGAGAGAGACAGTCGTTGGTACGCCTCTCCGTCAGAGGAGGTTGAGTAGCGGTAGGTGTACTGTCGCCCACCTGTTCCAGCTTTTTTATACCTTCTGTGGGAAGCACCTGGGCAGCCGAGTTGAATGTGCAAGCGAAGTTGTAGCCCTCTTCCCATTAAATGAAGGGGGTTCAGCTGGGCATAAATTCATACTTACTCGGCGCGCGTAATCGCATTTCACAGCGACAAAAAAATAACATACTCACTGAAGCACAGAGAATGTTTTGAATTGACACAAACATACTGCACAGTAAAATAAAAAAGAAATGATTATATACCGTATAAACTTATAAAATCATAGTAGTCGACTGCAGTTTCTTAGAGAGACAATCTCAATTAAAACGTAAGTATGGTTAACCTACTTGAAGACAACGGTTTGAAGAGATTGTATAATAACGATAATAACACGGCGAGACATGTAAACAATGCCATGATTAATATTTAAGCCAGAGATGAAAAACTTGGTAGCCGTATATGGGTTTTTGTTTCTTTTCGCAATCAAGAGAGATTTTATCGTCAACTTTTATGTTTTGTTTCTTTATAGCGACGGCCTATAAAAGAAAAAATACTAAGAGATTTTACATCTATATTGGTTTGTGTTATATTGATTTGTTGTACAAACAATCCAAGATGTTAAATGGATCTCGTCAATTGTTAACCTTTACAGTATTTATTTATTTAAACACTATTTTTGGTTATATAGTAAAAGTATATCGTCTCAAACCGATATATATATATAATAAATAACACCTCTAATTGAAAAACGAGATCGCCATACGTCGGTCATTTTACATATATTTGTGGACGTTCATAAAGTAGCAATTAATAAAAGTTTACGAAAAAAAGGATGTCTTTTTGGAGAGAGACAGGGAGGGGGAGGAAGACCATCTCTTTACAAATGGATCTCTCGAAGCATTGTCTGTGAAAAGGTTCATAATATTTATTCGTGTAAACGGACGTTCATAAAGTGGCAATTAATAAAAGTTTACGAAGAAAAGGATGTCTCTTTTGGAGAGAGACATCGATGGGGAGGAAGACAATCTCTTTACAAGTGGATCTCTCGAAGCATTGTCTGTTAAAAGGTCCATAATATTTATTCGTGTAAGCGGACGTTTGTAAAGTGGCAATTAACAAAAGTTTACGAAGGAAAGGATGTCTCTTTTGGAGAGAGACATGGATGGGGAGGGAGACAATCTCATTACAAATGGATCTCTCGAAGCATTGTCTATTAAAAGGTCCATAATATTTATTCGTGTAAGCGGACATTCTTGAAGTGGCAATTAACAAAAGCTTACGAAGGAAAGGATTTCTCTTTTGGAGAGAGGCAAGGAGGGGATGGAGACAATCTCTGGAAATGTCGTCTGTTAATAGGTCTATAATTGATTTCCAATTCTTTTCTACTGAAACTTCAATGGAATGGCCAAATATCGTTTTCATACTATTTCCAATGATATTAAATAACGTCTTAGTCTAAACTTACAAAGGTTTGCGGCTTGTTATGAGAAGAACCCACAATAAAATCAGTGGGGTGTACATTTTTAGATAAATTTATTCGTTCCCACGCTTTTTTATCGTCTGAGTGATTCTTTAAATAATGTACGATTTAGTTGTCATTGCTTCATTGTTGCTAATTTAGTCAACGTCATTTTTTTAAGTACCTTGGCCTGTCAAACGGCAGTGAAGTAGCGTGGTGGGTCTATGCTCAAAATAAAACTCTCTCCTGTGACTAAACAGGTCTGTGCCCAGCAGTGGGACGTTAATAGGCTGCTACTTACCTTAATCTATTTAGATTTCTGTACCTTGAATAGTCATTTATTTACGTCACTGCTATGAACACAAAAAATCACCGTCGTCGTCGCTTCTAACCGATGGACGTCCACTGCTGGACATAGGTCTCACGTAATGACGTCCTCAAGGCCCGATCTTGCGCCGCCTGGCTCCAGCGGCTACCGGTAACCCTCTTGATGTCGTCGGTCCACCTTGTAGAGGATCTCCCTACACTGCCACTTCAGGCTCGCGAATCGTAGGACTATGTCGGTGACTCTGGTTCTACTACGGATCTCTTCATTTTTGATTCGATCACGTAGAGAACTCCGAGCATAGCCCTCTCCATGGCACGCTGAGTGACTCTAAGCTTCCGCATGAGGCCCATAGTCAGCGACCACGTCTCAGAACCGTAGGTCATCACTGGCAACACGCACTGTTTGAAGACTTTGGTCTTCCAATATCCATGTACCGCCTCACCCAGTCATCGTTGAGAACTCAGCTCTCGAATTTGTAGAGGAGTGCACATACCTGGGACACATAGTCCAGCTAGGTAGGTCTGACGAATCCAACTCGGCTGGGCAGCGTTCGGGAAGCTACACAAAAAATATCTTTCGTAAATTATACTTATAGACCATGAAGCCCCATCAACGTCGCAATCCCTAGGAGGTCGCGTATAAGCAATTAACTTGGCAGTTTATAATTTAATCACGAACTGATTATAACTTCGTTATTATACGTTTGCTTATTTCAAGGTTTGCCATATTAATTGTAACATACAATTACGTGATTAAATGCAGTATTTATATCTTGCTTTATTGTTATTTACTACTAGTTTACACGGTCACGTTTCGATGTGGCTTGATGAGGCGTTACTTTTGGAATTTCTTATTTTTATAGATATCTTTCTATAGAACTTCCAGCCCTTCTTTAAACCTCTTAGTTATGTGATTGAAAGGATAGATTTTAATACAGATTTTCGTCTGATATTTCACCTTCTTCAAGTTCTATATTACCAAGAAAAGTTAAGTTATTTCCAAGGTTTCCTTTTACCTTTATAGCAAAATTAATAGAATTCTGTACACAAATTTTGGCTTATTTTGACGTTGTTTTATATTAAATATAAATCATATTGTATATTAAGCACCTAGGTAGACAAATTGCATTCTCTATCGCTAAATGTTGGGTGAGAATGCCCTATTTTTCTCCCGTGGTGTTTGTACGATTTTTTTCTTACATTATGATGAAAAGTTCAGCCTCTTCGTGTGTTTTAAGCAGCCTATAAGATTTCAATAAACAAGTTAGGTCAGTGTATTCTACAGTTAGAAAAATACCATAGTTATTGTAACTAAAGTCTAATACTATTTAGTCAAGTACTGTAGTGTTTCAATCGATAAAATAGAAATAGTTTATTTTGTTAACTTTAACGTATAAAATGGTTGGAGTCTTCTTTTAAGGGTGGAAATAACCCCTGTGACAGGAGACTTCGCTCTTCCATAACAAAAACAGTTGAAGAAATAAAGAAAGACAATAAAGAAAAACAACAAGGAAAAGAAAATACAATGAAACACAAAAAACTCATATAGTGTATAATGTTTATTTGTAATAATCTATTACCGATTACAATTTCATTTATCTGTTAGATCCAATGCTTGTATAAAAAGTATTTCCTTTTATTTCCAGGTATGTAAGCCGGATATCGACTGCTCGCTGCCAGAAAACAAGTGGAGATACATCGAAGAATTCAAATGCCTCGGTACTGAGACCAAATTGATGAAGGAGATGAGGCTGTCATTCCCGAGTGGACACTCATCGTTCTCTGCGTACACAATGTTCTATTTCGCTGTAAGTAATCTTTTCTATGTGGTACAATATTCTGGTAAAATACTAGTATGGTTCACCTTCTATTTCTAGCTCAAATAAGACGTTGTAGGCCCTTTTTTTTACGCTGGGAAATGCCTTTATCACCCCGATGAAAGCTAAATTCCATCGGGAGTGTGGGACTCACTGATAACAGAATACCCACTAAAACCCAGCGGATCCCTCCCCATCCATGAGTGAGATCACTAGAGGTTCCCAAACCCGGATGGTGTCGGTACCATATGAAGATCTACCACTCAATAGAGTGAGGCATGAAGTGCGACTTCTGCCACCAAGCCTCCTCCCACGGCGAGGGAGAGCTCCAGCCTCTTGCTCCCTTATCCTCCCATTTGCTTCCTTCAGCGAGATGACGGTCTCGCAAAAGAAGGCAACCACCCTCCACCCAACTTCACTGGAGAGCATTACCCCAATTATGCTCTCACGTTGTAGGCCCTGCTTTAAGAAACTAAATCTTCTGTCACATTTTTATATTATATTGTTGTAGGGATATGATCTGCGTTGGTGCTATTAATAATATACAGGGTGTCAAAAATTAATTTTATATATAGTGGATCGATTTAATAAAAAAAAGTAAGCCGTTTATAGAAAAAATGTTTATTAATAATTGAAATACACTTTGGGGGATTTATTTCTTAAAAAATAATATCGTCTAAATGTAGATCCTCGTGATCTCGGCACTCATTTAATCGAAAAGTAAGATTACTTATGACGGCTTACTACTTATTACTGACTTATTGACTATTTGAACGGGTATATTTCGTACCCAGTTGCCTGGATCGTGGTCACGACGTTACTGCTGTGGGCGGTTGTGTCAAGCTGTCAAGGGCAGAATCTGTCTACCCTACGTCTGATCCTTTTATTTTTCACGGCACCCACATCCATTTTTGGGCATACTACACTCACAAAGTCACGTTTTAATTTTAAAAAATTGCGTCGTTTGTTCATTTGGCATAGCTTCACCACTGGATTCCACGTATCAGCCAGCTTAAAACCATCTTCGCGATTGAAATTAGGATACTATTTAATTACAATGGCCTCGCGAACTAACTATAAAGAACTTCATAGCCCGAAAGTTCTTTCCACGCAACGCCACCGTGGTATGTACCCGTTCGAATAGTCAATATGTTAATAAACCACGAAAATATAAGTTTAAAACATTTATTACTGATTACTTATATTTACTTTCAAATGCGCCAGTGTAGTTGGTTTATTGGCGTAAACTTTGGATTTAAGATAACCCCATAGGAAAAAGTCCGTAGGGGTTCAATTTGGACTGCGTGGAGGCAGTTGCTCCGTCCTGTTGGAACCATGTTCTTTGGTTATAGGCGGGAAATTTTTGCAGTTGAGGTACCAAGAACTTGTCTAACGTTTCCACATAACGCTCTCGATTAACTGTAACTACACACCCCCTTTCCTCTTCATAAAATCATGGACCAATAATTCCTCGTGCCGATCACAGCCCAGCGAATGTAGGGGTTTATGATGTTTGTGTTTCGGATTCTTTGCACTCTAGTAGCGGCTGTTCTGCTTATTTACGTGGCCATTAAGATGAAAATGAGTTTCACCCGAAAACAATGTGTTGGTAAACGTTGAAAATCGCTCAATCACCTGATTTACGAAATCAATTGAATTTCCAAGAGCCAGGCTACCGATTGACATAACCCCTGCGCCCGTCAGATACGTTGCGTTCACGCAATAATATATATAAATAATCAAATTTCATTTGAGACACCTGTTACAATTATCTGAGTACATACAGATATCCTATAACTGAAACATATAAAGAAAAAATTTCATGACTCAAAACATCTCCTAATATTAATGATTTTATTACAATATTTAATACATAGAACTAAATTGAATCTACACTATCAAATCTGGGTTATTTTAAAACATATTTCAAATATTAATTATACGTAAGTTATTCAATTACAGTTATTTTCAATACGTATTATAGATTATTCAACAGTTCTGTTTGTAACTGTTTTTGCTCCTTTTATAGTAAACCTTAGTTAAATTAACTGTTTTCTATATCTCGTTGCGGATCTGACATATTCCCCTTCATACTTTCCTACCGTATCGGTGTTTGTTACACTCCAATGGATGTTGTAAAAAGATCTCTAATGATTTGTAACATGACATGGACACTTTATTAGCATCTATGCTTAATTAACACAAAATTACTATTTGAATTTAATGTAGGATAGATATTTTTACTCACTAGGCATTGTTGGTACATGAAATACGGCTCGAAGGACCATTATCAACGTTCACTAATTTCATGTGACGTTACAAGCTGACGGAACGTCATATCATATTTGGTTAAAAGTTGTTATGACGCGTATATTTATTTCATCTGAATATACTCTTTTAATAGAGCGTTGTGGTATAAAAGAAGGTGTAGTGACTAAAATTGAGAAAGGTATGCTTAAATGGTTTCGGCACACAGAGAATGAATGAAAGGAGACTAACAAAAATAATTTATAAATCAAGAGTGATGCGGAGGACCAAGGCGTTGCTGGACCAAATCCAGGACATCTTAAACAAGGACCAAATCAAAAGAACTTGTATGAAAGGTTTAGTGAGAATGAAAGAAGCGAAGGAGATATGCAAGGATTGTGGCAAGTGGAAGGACGTGATCTCTGTCTACCTCTATGGGAATGAGGCGTGAGGCTATGTGTGTAATTTTGCTTTTTTAATGACGACAATGTTTGACCATTCATCAGGTAGATTCATGTTGTGTAGTTTCAGAGTCTGCTATATCTGATTCCAAGGTGGTGCATTTAAACTTCCCAACCAACTGAGCCGTTTTAATGTCAACGTCATGGCATAATATGTTTTATTATACACAGTAGAGTTAAGTCCCAATAGTCTGGTCAATAAGAATACCTCATAATGGACTATCTCATCCAGCTCTATTATCTAAATAATAGGCTTTAGGGGACTTAAATTGATTAGAAACTTTCGAAATGTGCCGTAACCCATAGACGATCCATTTAAAATATAGCAAGTTTACTATGACATAAGAATTGGAGATGTCACCAAGCAAAATGATGATGTATAGAAATTGTGAGATGGTAAATTAGACCTAGAGCATCTTCCTTTTTTTACGGCAGGGATATGCTTTAACGCAACCCTACCGCGAGGGCAGGGAGTGTGGGACTCGCTAGTTTAGCCAGAATACCCACTATAACCCAGCGACACCCAGTCACCCCTTACTCCTATGATTACTTATCATCAGACGAGACTACAGTTAAACTTATTATTTCAGTTCTACCTTCACAAACGTTTCACCTGGCGTGGTTCAAAGCTACTTCGCCACGGTATCCAGTTCGTGTTGATCATGATGGCCTGGTATACTGTGATGACTCGCGTCTCCGACTACAAGCACCACTGGAGTGATGTGCTCGCTGGATTCAGCATTGGCCTCCTCTATGCTGTCATCATTGTAAGTACATTTTTACACATGGTGTAAGGCAATATATAATAGATGAGTAAGACTTGTTGTTTTTCCACAGTTCACCTTCGTTTCTGGTCTCCGAAAAACTCCTCGAAGGCAAACGGCTAACCACCTCGACAACGAATTGACCACCAACGGCAACACCCGTTCCGCTGGCGGATGGAATGTTTGACACTCCCCCGTGTCACTTAGCTCTTTGAGCGAAGAGGAACCATGACCCCCAAACGTGTCGTGGATTTCCCATGAGTATATGGACCTCTAAGTGCTTTAGGGACCGTGAACCCCAAATGTGTTGTAGACCTATAAGTGCTAGTGTCGTACCTCTAACATAGCTATATGAACATTTTAAGTGTTTGGGGAATAATAACCCCTAAAACTGTTGTGTATTTCTTATGGAATATAGAGATCATGTTTGTTTTAACAATTAGGTATATCCTAAGTGTTAGAACAACCATCTGATGAGTATGGGGATATTTAAATGCTTGGAATATCTAAACAGGTAGATCCGGATAGAGTTAGTAGGAATCTAACAGGATCATACTTGTTCTAACACTTAGATGTGTGCTAAGTGTTAAAACAACCATTATCTGATGAACACGGAGACATTTACACCATTTCCTACAGGGATATGATGGATTACCTCTTGAGGAACCTTTTCATCAAATGTTTTGTGGCTAAAGAAATATTTGGACCTCGTAAATGTTAGAGGAACCATAATCCCTCATAGTGTCATGGATTTTCTATAAACACAATTTTTATAAAAGTCTTTAAGGAAACAAAACCCCCAAATGTGTTGTGGATTTGAAATTTGATTGATTGAAAGTACAATTAATATGGCATCTATAGTGTGTGTTAAAAAAAGATTGGTTGACCTTGTGTTCAAGAGATGTCTGTATGTATGTTTGTACGTTAGAAGCGTTTAAATAACGTAATTAAATAAATACATTGGAAACGATAGGTAAGTACATTGAATTATATTTACAGAGCCTTATTTATGTTGTTTCGTATTTAACGACCAGGATTTAAAAGAGTATTGTCTGTCTGCCTATTCAGACTAATCTTCTAAATGGATAAATGTTACAGGAATTCAAAAAATGTTAATTTTTAGAGGTTTGCCCTGACTAATCTCTAAAACGTATAAATTTTTTATGTCGAACTTTTCAATGGGAACGCGAAATTCTGAGCGTACGAGCTACATCACTAGCTCTGATTAATTTTGCAGGTCGATATATTACTTTTTTTTTCAATCTAACCCTCGTAAATTAGTTTTACGTATATTGAGGGTAGATCTAAAAAATTAAAAAATGAGGGTATTTCGTTTAATATGCACGAATAGTGTAGTATAAAAACATTTGAAATATCACGTCTTATAAATACATTAATAAATTATTTTTATTCTGATAATATTAAGAGGGATTGGTGCATTTCTTCCTAGTTATAATTAATATTAATATAATATAGAATTCGTATAATTTAGTTAACTTAATATAGCAGTTATTAATTATATTTAATATTTTTTTTAGATTCACGCGATTTTCATTCAAGACAAAACAATGTATTTTACGCATTTACGCATATTTTTTTTTATATTAACCTCTTGAAGATATAAAAGTGTTAATATTAATAATAAAATTAAAAATAATTTATTACATTATCTACATTTTGTTAACACACAAAAGGTTTAGAGCCTTCTTTTAAAGATAGACAACTATAAAGACATAAACAACATCATAATATAATTATAAAATATATAAAAAAGGGCCGAAAATATGACATCGACACCCACGTGATATATGTGTTAAAAACGCGGGTGGCAATGCCATCCTTTCGTCCCGTGGTGCGTATACAACTTTTCATCAAACCGAGATCAAATATTCGATAATATGAAATAGAGCTAGTTATTTATTTATGACAACTTTGAAACACAAACTATATTTAAAAAACGCAATAAATCTGCGAAATTTAATAAAATTATTTTGAATAAATTAAAGAAAACAAGTCCTAATGACTCGTGAGAAGAAACAAATGAAGGTGAATATTTTGACATATAAAAGAAGCGCGCATGCGTCGAAAATATGAAGTATGTTGCGCACTATATTAAGCATTTATTTAATCGGAAGGCGATGTGGCACTCAACTTGAATCGACAATATTTTAAGCACAAAATATATACTGATATTTGAAATGCAAAAGTAAATGTCTGTTTCACACTGAAACAGCTGGAAAATTTATATAGAAGATATATATAGTCTACTTTTAGTTGCAAAAATAAAACTAATTTTTAATATTTCGCTTATTCAATAAATATTGTTGTATTTTACACTAGTTTGAAAATTCTTTTCTGGAAACATAAATAGTAAAATTTAAACCGTATAACCCTCTAAAGATCCGTAAAATACATTGTTCAATACCGGACGTGTAACCGTAAATATAATGTTAATGGAAACAAAACCCATTAGTAACATCACTCTTTGAATGTTAAACGAGTTGCTTTTATGAACTATAATGAATCCTAACTTTCTAAACTATTGATCTGCGTGATCGATAATCTTCCATAGAGTATTCACCACGTGTCTTCAATATAGAAGTACATTATGCTGTCCCATCACTAAAATGCTGTCAGTTGGTATTTTATAGTAGTTTTCTTTTGTGTACCATAGCGAAGCATCACCACGTCATCTCACTGCACATAACTGTAATCTTTACTGTGTTTTATTCACTACTAGAGGCGTATTTGGGTTGTAGGCCAAATAATGGAGGGGTTTTTCGGCCCTGGACCCGGATATATATTTATATTGAACACCGAATTAGTTATAAACTGTGTCGCGGTTATTTCGTCTTCTGCAAGGAGGTTAAGTCCAAGAAGGAATCAATAAATTAAAATTAATTCCTCCATGTCACTATTAACATTGCTGGCCAAATTCAAGTTGTTGATACTAACTGGTGCGATGATTCCAGAGTTAAAATATGTTTGCGATTGTAGATGGCGTGTAAAATTGCTAAAAGTGTATGTGTGTGTAGGAGACATTATTTAGAAACGAATATATAGAACATATTTCGAAAAGAGCTGTGAACTGTTTTAAGGGAATTCTACTTAATAAGGGCTTGGTGATTAAACGCCGTTGAAATGAAACAAATCACCCACCGTTCCCTCCATAGTCACTGCCATGCTGTGTTGACGGCGATCGGCTGTTTCAAATTCATTTACACATAAAAAGTGTTTTGTAAATCATATTGATGTTTCTCATCTGCTAGGCGACTGTGACGAATAGGTTTCTCATTTTTGATGACGGCCAATTCCTAGACAAATGAGACTAAAAAAAGGGAATTTTAAGAAATTATAATTTGTTTGGGACTTTGATGGGGTTTCAGTCCCCTTGGGGGGGTTTTTCGTCCTACCCGCCAAAATTAGCAGGCGACTGATGTCTAAAATGATGTATTATGATACCCAGCACACCCCATTCAAGTTTCTTTATTTTTCGCAACAAAAATTTGCCTATATGTCTAAATGGTCCCATATATCTCTATACCATAAATTATAATTCTTTATTAAGAAATAAAGAACGTAATATAAAGGCTGATTTAGCGATTTTTTTAACTAATAACTCTATCATAAAATCAGCCTTTTCCATCTTTTTAATCGTGATACTTAAAAATTTTGCCAGTGACACTTGACTTTGTGTACTAATTCTACACGCAAAGTAGTGGATAATTTTTGTTCTCTTTATTCACGCCGGATGAAATACGAGTATACCCTATAAATGACAACCGATCCCTCTTCATCCAAGTGTTGGGGTCCAAAGGTCCGTAAACGCATTCAGCTCTGGCGCCCCCAGATGAATCCGACTTAAAGGTTTAGTTCAAAAGATTTGAAAAAGATTGCCCGTGTTAACTACTGGTTGACGTGATACGACAGTTCTCTCTCAACTCGGACAATCAGAAGTTTCTTTTTAGAACTTTCTTTTTGAGTCACAATTTGTATTATCCATTTGGCTTCTCGGTAACTGTCGTAACAAAATGCGTTGAGATAACACCAGACACTAGAAAAAATAAATCAGTTACAAAGTGACCGTTAAATTCCGATTAAAAAAAACTAATGCCTCCTTTTGCAAAATGCCACACTTGCAGAAGTTGTTAAAACTAGAATAAGCTTCCAATCTGATATTTACTTTATATATTATTAAATATTACTCGTTATGACTTACAACTCGCTGTTAGGTTTTATCAATTGACGGCATTTTATTGAACGGACATTTGTCAACCTGTCACGTTTCAATCACTTGTATCAAAAGCTTTATGAGTTATGTTGCAACTGGCGCACAGACGTTTATAGCGATTTAACGCTATTTACGTTTAATAGCTGGAATTCTTTGTTCAACAATAAATTGCAAATAAAATTAATCTACAATATTTTAATCACTAAAGAAACTAGTGTGTATAAGATATTTGAAATGCGAAAGGAAGATCTAGAAGGACATAGATATGGTCTACTTTTAGTCGCTAAAATTAAAAAAAAAATTTTACATATTCAACAAATTCTACTTATTTTACAAAATACAACTGTCAATTGAACGCCTTTACTACTTATTTGTTATATTTTACACTAGTCTAAAAATTCTTCTTAATTAGCTATATATAGCCTATTTTTCTGCAAAACTATATTTAAAGTATTCTTTTTGATATTTCTACTTAAAATCAAGTATATCTCGCTGGTTAAGTGGACAAAGCGAATATTTGTCAAAAGCCTATTAATCAATCATTCAAAAATATTTTTATTCAAGTAGGCATATTACGGCACTTTTGAAACGTCAAATTATATTTTTTTTTCCACACTCTGATTCTAATATGCGTCTGATGATGGTACTCAAGAACGGCTTAAAATCTAAAGTTGCGAGGGTTCCTTCGCGCCCTGATCCGAGAAGAACCCACAAAAACTCAGTCGAGTATTTTTTTACCATCATCATTACAATAACATATTAGTTTACTATATTTTAATTAAAATTAGAGCAATTCGTTCACTCCCAGGCGATTCTATCGTCTAAGTACTCTTGCAAATTATAATACGATTTTTCTATCAACTTTCTTTTAACAAAGACTTTGAATTTATTAATTGACATGTTTAGAACGTCTTGTGGGAATTTATTATAGAAACGTATACAGTTACCTTTAAATGATTTGTTAATCTTATGCAGCCTACTAGAATTTATAACAAGTTTGTTTTGGTTTCGTAAGTTATATGATGTACATTCACTCTTTTTATTAAAAGAGTCAATGTTTTTATGTACATACAACAAGTTTTCTAATATATATACGCAGTGAACTGTCATTATGTTAACTGCCTTGAATTTGTTTCTTAGCGACTCTCTTGGACCCATATTGTAAATCGCACGAACGGCCCTTTTCTGCAGCACAAATATTGCATCTATATCAGCAGCATTACCCCAAAGTAGAATACCGTATGACATAATGCTGTGAAAATAGCTGAAATATACCAGTCTGGCAGTATCAACATCTGTCAGACGACGAATTCTTTTAACTGCGTAAGCCGCAGAGCTGAGCCTGTTCGATAGACCACTTATATGGGGCCCCCATTGTAATCTGTTATCCAACGTAATGCCTAAGAAAACGGTACTGTCTACGAATACAAAGAACTGGATATTTTTATAATCAAAATTTAAAAAAAAACTAGCTTATTTTAGTGAAATCCTATTTATCCCATTGGTAGAGCGGATACCTCTTCGCATCGATACCCAATTAATCCTAAACTTATATAGAAATGTGAACGTGTTTTACATCGCTTTTAACAAATGCCAATTAATATTCAAATCTCTTATAGTCCAGGTTTTATAAATTTTAAAAAATCAGACTTGGATTCTAGAATTTTTGGCCAAAATTCGCTTTGTTCAATTATACGCTTAATAATAAGTGGAATAAGTAAGATAAAAAAAATGTTGTTTTAAAAGTGTGATTTGGTTAAAGATAAATTTAAAATATACATAATTAATTATTAACACTCTGAATTCAATAGATTTCAATGGAAACTGCCTCATTGGTCTAGTGGTTAGCATGTTCGACTACAGACATGAGGTCCTGGGTTCGAGTCCCGGGTCGGGCCAATTCAAAATGGATATTGAGTTTTCTATTAAGATTTTCTCAATATTTGCCTGAAGTTGGGAAGTTGGCGGTGTGATCCACCCCCGTGCCTCGGAGAGCACGTTAAGCCGTCGGTCCTGCGCCTGATCTCTCTCCGGTTGTGTCGGATTACCGTCACATCGGACTATGAGAGTGAAGGAATAGAGAGTGCACTTGTGTACTATGCCTGCCAATCCGCAGTGGAGCAGCGTGGTGGGTCTATGCTCTAAAAACCCTCTCTCATATGAGTGAGGAGGCCTGTGCCCAGCAGTGGGACGTTAATGGGCTGCTACTTACTTTACTTACTTTTTTACAATGGACTTTATTGACATTTTAATAAACAAATTTTTTTTGACTTATTTAGTGTTAAGTAGGACATGTTTTGAAAATGAGTTTGTAAGAGTAGCCTCTTTTTTGCACTGAGCCACTACTTCAAATGAGGCGAGGCATTTTTACAAAGTACACATGTCAGAAGTGAAACTTCTTGGGTTAAGTCTTGTTTATATTTATACATATGTAAAACTTTAGATTTCCGAAACTTAGAGACGAGGAAAAAGATATGTTAGGAATTTAATGAATTTAATTGTCATTAAAATATTGATACAAATAATTGATTGAAATCTCAAATGACGAATTGTAAATGAAAATGCCACGTGTTTTTTTTTATCAATATTACAAATTATTAATTAAATTTTGTTTTTGAATTTAATATTTAGAAAAGGGAATTTATGATATATATTTATAGTTTATGAAAGAGGGTATATTAAACGATTAAATAACGATTGGCAAATTAAAATGCCACATGTTATTTGTAAATATTAAGACTAACCTTCAAACGAGTTAGCATAAAAAACGCTGCACATCTTCGTGACGCGGTTCACCATGCGTTTCATCCGTAAAAGTGTTACCTTCATGCGGCTAAAGAAGTTTCACTTCAAGGATCATCTTGTTCTAATTTTGATGCTCTCGTTATTTTAAAATGTGCTTCAAAGCAAAGAAGTAAGGTTTTATATTATTTGCAAATATTTGTATGATGGTGTAATCTTGCTATCTCTATTCAATACGCACCCCGCCTCATATCTCCGTCCCTTTCGCACCCTGTACTAAATACATTAAATTTGTAGTGGTACAAAATATAGTTTAGAGGCACTCTCGTATTTTGACAGTTTGTACGGGACAATTGTAAGACTTATTGAATGTCCTACTCAACACTAAACTTATTTCACTTTATACACTGTGTATAATAAAATTGAATATGTAGTTATAAGACCTTACATATTTTTTGTCTATTATAAGTATTTTATTATAATGAGTGCATTTTTACTCGATTTTATAGGAGATAAATTAACAAAGCACATTTATTTATTCGTAGGCGTAGATAAAAAATGCCCGGTCTCGAAGGCCGGGTTGTATTTTTATTCTGTGATATAGAGGTGGAGTTGTAAATAAAAACTATTGCAACGTTTATATGATTAGTAGATCGTTATTTATTAGAAATTTGAAATTTAACACTGTTGTATATAACTATGAAATTTTTAAATTCACGTCAATATATATGTATTCAATAATTCAACCGGTCGTTAGACAAAATGTAAACAAAGCATGAGGTCTTTTATATGTCACGTTTCATTTTAAATATACGTATCAAAATTAAATATTTACAAATAAAGTTTTATTATTTTTGGATAAATATTGAATGGATAAAAATTTGGTTTTATAATTTTTAAAGTCCCTAAATTTATATTAATATGTCTGAGAATAAGAGCGAAGGAGCACAAAGCATAGGGGCGTAGGGTTCGCCGCCGACATCGACATTAATGGCATCCATAATTTTCATACTGTGAGCGTTGGTGGGTAATGTTGGTGCAATCAAACACGTTAATTAACGGAGATTATAATGTTCCCGATATCAATTTACACAAACTCATTAATAATAATAGCTAGGAACGCCACAGTTTCAACAGTCGACCGCTCTGGCGGACCGTCACCCGAGAACTAGCGAGACCGCTGCCGGCTCACGGCACATGATTCTGTCCCACGCCGATAGACAGATGGCTGGCGTCCAACAGACTATCGCACTCCAACACAGCATTCTAGAGACTACTGTACTCAAACTAATTACATCAATTTATTGAATAAAATCAAATGTTTGCTTTAAAAAGACCTTGCAGAGGTATAACAAGAACAAGTTGAGGCACACAGATTACTAATACTTTAATATAGCATTCCAATAATAAGTCGAGTGAAAAGCAACATCTTTCGCCACATTTGGATTCATTTAATAAATATTCAAATATTAAATGAAATCAAAAGTTTGCTGTAAAAGAGACCTAACAGTCTAACACGAACAAGTTGTACAGATAATTTATAGTTTAACTTTTAATATAGCATTTCTATTATGATTTACAAGCAATAATTTTCTTTTTATTATATATAAATATAGCTCGCAAGTTTAGCTATATTTAGAGTGTTTAAATAAATATTAATACATATTTAAACTAATTTAATTAAATTATTAAATGAACTCAAAAGTTTGCCCTAAAAAAGACCTAATAGTGGGTTTCAATATGGCATTTTTTATAAGTCGGGCTGTATCCGCCATTTTTGTTTTTGACGTTTTGTGACGCATGTAGTTATTGTAAGGATATTTTCTGAATAATATTGTATTTATAATTAAAACTAAATAAAACATTTGGAGGTTTTCTAGTACAATTTTATAATCATATTATGAAATAGAAATCCCACCAATAAATACCAATAAATACCATTTTATAAAATGACGCCATTATTCCACAGAGTAATAATATGTAGCGTTTTTCTAAAGAAACCAACAGTATTATTCTTGTAAAATTAATTAACATTTTGAAAGGTAGCATTTCGCATCGCCGAACATCTAATACATTTAAATAATAGTATTTTGACTCTGTCGTTTTTGTACAGAGTAATGAGACTTCTAATTGTTGTTGCTATCTATCTGTAAAGACCTGAAACATTTCAGAAGGTATATCGTATAGTCTACTACAATTTGGCATCGTTGGACATCGAATTTCATAAAAAATGATATTTTAATCCTTAAACGTATTTCGAACCACTAAATAAAATCCTATCGCATTGTACAGAGTAATAAGACACTGCGTAGCTGTCAAAATTTGTGATTGTTGCATATTCTGTAAAGATTAAGTGCTTTGTTTATATTTTGTCTAATTTCCAATTGAATAGAATTACTAAAATTAAAAATTTTAAAGAGTTTAAATAGATATTAAGCAGCACTATAGCCTTTATATAAATATAATAGAGGGCACAACGAAATAGGTACGAAAGTTGAAATTTATATAGGAATAGATATAAGTTAAGGCTTTCTTTGTATGTGAAGTTGTGAGTGCAAGAATGGCCCATATTCTATACTACTACTAGAAGTTACTCGAGCAGCTGTTTTAAGATAAGCAATTAATATTTGTTTAAATTCAGTTTTTTTTTTTTTCAATTTTGCTATTAGTTCACAATCTCTATACGTGTATATTGTTAAAATATTCAATCGTCACTTTTGTATTTATCCACTCGAGTTTAAATACATTTTTTTTTCAAACTTATAGTGGATGTCGTTTGATGTTAAAAGATTTTTAGAAAGTTATGTACAGCGCCATCTATTGAAAGCTCAGCTAAAAGATTATTTTTCTATATGGAGTTGTTATAGAGAGTTTCAAAAATTCGTGCTAGGTGGCGTTGGAATTGATTTTTATTTTGAACTACCTTGAATTCTTCGTAGGATATCCATTGTTTTTTGATGCTAAGCAATAAGTCTTCTTTTGCTTTATTAAAACGAATCATAGTCCAACCTACCCTTTTTATAAGAAGATATTCAAATTCAAGTTTACAGCGCTTTTGAATCGTCGAATACAGTTTTTTCCACGACTTATAATCTAAAGTTACGTGGGTTTCTACTCGCCCTGTCCTTAGAAGAAGCCCACTACAAATTTTGTCGTGTGTCACGTTTTTTTCTCATCATCATAACATATATTTTTAATTTTTTCTGTATCTATTAGTAGTCGTTCAAGTTATAGAACTCAATTAGTTTTCTAAACTAATATTATAAAGATAAAACATTTGTGTATGTTTGTAACCTACCTATTCCAAAAAATGTTTTCACCATTAGAAAGCTGGATTTTCACTGAAAGACATAGCATATATTACTTTCTAAAAAAAAATAGTGATCCCTAAGAGAAACGCATTAATGTAACCTAAGATGTGAAACAAAAAATCTGTTACCGCCTCGCTGCGAAAACTATTGATGATAGAATATAAAAATGTTCTACAATATTATAGATCGTAATAATATCTACAAAAAGTCCCGAATACTGTATGTCCAACTACTGTAATTATCCTACTATAACTACCTTTTAGATTTTGAGACGGACATTCTATTCAAAAGATATAAATATCAATCTAAGAAAATGAGTCCGACTTAGTAGACTGTCTATAGCCACGAGATCGGTATCTACGTGGGTGAAACCGCGGGAAATTGCTAGGCTTTTAATAAAAGTGAAATATTTTTTCAGTCCCATCCATTTTGTATGAGAAAATTAGTTGTGATTTAATAAAAATTATATGATATTTTCTCAAATGTGGGTTAGGTTGTTCTTGCTCTCACACGCGGGTTAATTAAATAAATATCCTAGGCGCTGTAAAAAGATGAATTTATATAATTTGAAAGGATTTTTTCGTGTATTTTCTAAGGCCCTTAGACAACCTAATTTTCGAAGTTTGCTAACGCTTTAAAACGTCTAGGAATGACATTTCGTTTCTCGATATGAAACGTCATCCCTATACAAGCGGCAGAAATCTTCAAAAGCGACGTTGCCTATGATCCTAGGATATATCTTTAATTATATAGAATATACGCAATGTTTGTCTTTATGTACGGATAAAGTTATTCTACGTACAACGTTTACAATGCACGTAAGTTATTTAAGACAACGCACTGCCTTGTACTAGTTTGTTTTTTTGGCAGCTATTTATTTTTATTATCTTACTAATGTACATAGTTTTAACACTGAAGCATAATAAACGTTCTGAATTAGTATTTGTTTCTTCTTTTAATACATGCTATTAGATTACAATCTCCCTATAAATGTACTGTGCAAATTTTTAATGGTTAATAAAAAAAATACTAAAAATTATGAATCCACTCAAATATTTATTTTATTTTGGTGATCGATACAGAGTAATACAGTTTTATCAGATATTAATTCATTTATTTTCTGAATTGTACAACGCCATCTATTGAAAGGTTACGTAAAAGATTTCGTACATTTCTATACAAGATAAAATTGAAAGTATCAGTTTGTAATTTCGAATTAACAGCTTTTCACTTATGTAAATTAAAGTGTATACGGTTCTTCTAACAAAAATGAGTTTTTTTAAATTTTTGTCTGTGTCTGTTTGTTCCGACTAGTCTCTGAAACAACTAGACCTATTTAGTTTGGTATATAGGCGAGTTTCTTATTTTATTTATCTTTATTAAAAGGCACATGTCCCAGTTACAAGAACATACAGAAAAAAACTAAACTTAAATAAAAAATAACAATAATAACAAATAAATTTTAAATTAGAACTACAATCAAATAAAAATAGTAAATAAAACTAAGAGTATAAAGCTTCCTCGTCATTTTCGTAAATGTAAATTTATATATTGTTTACTTTTTATTTTTGTCATGATGAACTGCAAGCCAATAGTTAAGAATGGAATTCCTCGGGCACTCTGAACAGGACTTATAAGGGGTACGTTAGGCTCTTATTTTAAAAAACAACTGCTGAGGTTTGTGTATATCTTCTTTTATCAATTTTTTCATTTACCTGAAAGAGATCGTTTTATTTTAAACCAAATGACAAGTGAAATGATTAACATTCTTATTTATCTTGTTTCATTGTAAAATGTATTAATTAGCGCCATCTATCAATGGAAGGACAAATTAGATATAAGTGAGTTGGTTTCAATATATTCTTATAGATGGCACTGAGTTTATTTAATTAATTAATAAGAAATGTTTATATTACGAGAACATTTAAAACTGAGATAGCGCCATCTATCAGTACAGTGACTAACTTTGTAGCAAATTGAAACCATATTACTTAGTTCTGCAAATGTCTAATAGATGGCGTTTATGTTATCAATGAAAAATATGAATTTGGCGTTTAACTAGTTTGTATATATAGACAATTTAAGGTACTTTTCTCAAGGCAAAGTAAAACTTAGTACGTTTACTTAAGGTTTATATTACATTGATAAATAATATTTTATTCACAGCTGTCCAAGTTTACCTTCATAAAGAAATACGCCCACCTGATGCTATTTTGCAATTAAGTATAAACTTGTACGAGTCATACTTCAATAAAAGTTGTTATATCTTAAAGTAAACTGTAATTTTGACTGACAAAACCAGGGGCTTTTGTTTATCATAATGACTAACGCCTACCCCACTTAAAGATTGCCTTTTTTATCAGCGTCCTTTATCATTGAGTTTCTAATTCGCTGGCGATACGGACATTTGATTTAACAGATACAAAAAGTCTATCAATGATTCTCCGTAGAAAACAGTATTGACCGTTGAATTACTTCTGTGTTACTCATAAAATCTGTGTTAAACTAAACGAAGAAGTTAAAAAAATGGCATTTGACAGGATTATTATCAAGATTATTTTGGATTTTCTCGTATTAGCATGCGGTAAGTAATTTTATTGACAATACTTTAGTCATTTTTGAGTGTCAGTGACTCATTTGCGCTAGATATGTTGACGTTGGAAGGACGATACTTTATCTAGTACATTTTTATATCTCCATAAATGTAAAAATGCCACTTTTCGTGTTAATTTTATAACTCAAGAGGGCTCACCTATCCAAACCAAATGTTCAGGCTTTGTTCAGACTATTTAGTAGATGGTTTATGTGAAGTTTGATCAAAATCGGTCGAGCGGTTCTTCATTTATCACATGTTTTGTAACAAATGAATTCAATAAATAGCGAATCATTTTGTTAATGGGGATCGTGTGTGTTTTTACTTTTTAATTTTAATAAATTTTACTATTATAAAATGAAGACATATAAATTTATAAGTTTGGCGGATACATTAAAAACCTACTGAACGGATTTTAAATTCTTTCGTAAATGGCAAGACGAATTCAAAATAACTTTTTTATTATATAAATACTTTTGTGAAGGATTCCTGAATATCATGAGTTTCAGAGTAGAGGTACTCTGTGGGAAAATGAAAGGTGGAGTACTCTGTGGTCCTCCGTAGGAAATCGTTGAATACTTATATACATACATACATAGCATTATGCCTCATTCCCTTCGGAGTAGGCACAGACCACGTCCTTCCACTTGCCACGATCCTTCGCTTCTTTCATTCTCATTAAACCTTTCATCCAAGTTCGTCGGTTGAGAGTACTCTTGACCAGGCCCTTATTTAAAATGGCCTGGATTTGGTCCAGGAACGTTCGCCTTGGTTTTCCCCTTCCAACTTTCGTATTCACTCTTGACTCATAAATCCTTTTTGTCAGTCTCCTTTCATTCATTTTTCATAACACTCAGTCTGGCCCTTTGAGACACCACATGGATATTCTTAAAGGCGTGCAGAGCATCATTTGCCACATTCCCTGCATTCACTCTCCTTTCAATATCACTTTCATCTATCACTTGCTCCCCATCTTTATATAAATCGTGGTTATAATCGGTTTCCGTGAGAATATTGGGAAATACGTTCTTATTTAGAGACTACGTCGTAAGAGGATAGTATATATCGAATTTTAAGGCGATGTGGTGAATTTTTTTGGAGATCGTACAGGAAGTGTTCGTTTTAGATTTATTAAATAAATAAATAGGCCCTTTATTTCGAACAGAAGTGATACAAGTTCCTTAAAGCTAAGATATACTAATGGTCTATAAGATATCACGGCGTGCCTGTTGGCAAAGGCCTCATCCAACATTTTCCAGTGTTGTCTGTCTTGAGCCACTCTTTTCCAATTAGCTCCTGTTGTCATCTTGAGCTCATCTTCCCATCTTGTGTATTGTCTTCCTCGCCGTCTTTTGCCATCTCTTGGGTACCATTCCGTGACTAATTTGCTCCACTTTCCTGCCTTGTTGAGCATCATATGACCTGCGCATCTCCATTTTTGCTAATCTATTTGCGAAAGTATATCGGTCTTGTTTGTACTTTTACCTATGTCAGTGTTTCTTACTTTATTTTTTATTTTAAAACCGGTCATACTCCTTTCCAATGACCAATATTTTTTACAACTAGTTGCAATTCTTAAATTTATCCCATTTTTCATTTGGTCTTTTGTCGCTATAACTTGTCCTAAATATAGATAGTCTTCAACATATTCTAGAGGCTTGCCTTTAATGTTTATATTGGTTTTATTAGAATTTGTCAGTAGTTTTGTCTTGTCTTAAGCTCTCTTCGCTTATTATTTATCATATACTGAAGGCTGTTCGGGTTATCTTCCAAGAGTACTAGGTCGTCAGCAAATCTTAGATGGTGTAGTTTTAACCCGTTTATACGGATGCCGCCTTTCGCATATAGATACGTGGTTTAGGCTATCGAAGGCCTTTGCCTGATCGATGAATACAATGTAGATTTTCTTATGATATTCGTTAAATTTTTCTAACACCTGTTTGATCGTGTGAATGTGATCGATAGTTGAAAACCCTTTTCTAAAACCTGCCTGTTCAACTGGCTGCTGTTCGTCTAATACGACGCTAATTCTGTTTATCAATGTATGGAGTGAGCGGTAATCTGATTCAGGCATTGAAGTATCTCTATGAGGGTTCTAGTGCTTGTGTCAAAATAAATGAAAGAGGTGTTCGACAGGGATGTGTTGCGTCACCATGCCTGTTCAACCTATTCATGGATAACTGTTTGACAGATTTAAAAGAAAGTATGTATGGGTTAAGAATGGATGAATTACTCATCAAATGTTTACTTTACGCTGATGATCAAGTAATACTTGCGTCATCCGCTGATGAGCTACAGGAGATGGTAAATATTATGAATGAAGCTTTGAAAGGGAAAGGAATGAAAGTGAATGTAAACAAAACGAAAGTTATGCTTTTGGGGAACAAGCGGAAGAGGTGAAGAATATGTATACTTGGGATCTAAATTAAGAAAAGATGGAACATGTGAAAGTGATATTGAAAGGAGAGTGAATGCAGGGAATATGGTAAATGGTACTCTGCACACCTTTATGAATAGCCAGATGGTGTCTCAAAGGGCTAGACTGGCAGTGCATGCTGGAGTGTTGGTGCCAACACTTATGTATGGTAGTGAAAGTTGGGTATGGCAGAAGAATCACAAAAGTAAAATAAATGCGGTAGAGATGAGAGCGTTGAGAAGCATGAGTGGATTAAAACCGAGTGACAGAGTAAGAAATAGTGTGATAAGAGAACGTTGTGGTATAAAAGAAGACGTAGTGACTAAAATTGAGAAAGGTATGCTTAGATGGTTTGGGCATGTAGAGAGAATGAATGAAGGGAGACTGACAAAAAGGATTTATGAGGCGTGATGCTATGTATGTATGTATTCTGTTTAGTATAACTTTTGCAAAGACTTTATATATATTTGACATTATATTTTTCTTTTTTATGTAATAAGATAATTTTGTCTAAGTCTTAGTCTACGTTAAAAAGTTGCCTATTTCCTTTCAGAGGCTGTACTTTGTTTACCAAATTTCATTTAAATCGCTTTAATAGTTTTGTTGTGAAAGGAAATACACAGCAATTATGATCAAGAAGAGTTGTATTCTCATCAGTATTCTTTATTATCATTTCATTTGAAGTTGCGAGGGTTCCTCTGCACCCTGTTCTGAGAAGACGTTACAAATTGAGTCTGATATCCTTTATTATCATTACAATAATACTTTACTATAGTGATAGCTGTTTTTGCTTTCGTAGCCTCAATTAATAGCAGGTAATTTGCAGTAAAACTTAACAATAGCTCGTAACAACGGCGACCTCTTATAATACGGAAGAGGTACACCGTAAAATTACAACCAGGTATTTAGGTCGGTGATTTATATGTATAAAAACATTTATTTATTATTGTCATGAGCTGGTAGAACCGCATAAGCTGGTTGCTTGATTATCCATTGAATATGTGGCTTATATTTACAGATTACAGGTATTTTATTGTACAGATATTATACGTTGATAAGTTAGCAAAACTTTTCGCGCGTAAAAAGTATTTTTCCTTTATCTCCTACGAAATTAATTTAAATTATATAATGTAGAAGGTTATAATAATGTACATGGAATGCTTAAAGTAACCAACTTATTTAAATTGACAAGGATTAGCTGTATCCATTTGTATAACTTACCAATTACTGCAATATAGATGACCACGGTTTTACAAATTAAAATGGATATAGTTAGTTATGCTTAAAAGATAGATATGGATTATTATAGACATTTTTGTAGGTTTATAAAAGAGGAATCATCCTGTCATATATTGTTTTGTTATATATCCAAGCGATTAGGCAGCGTATCGATGAAATCTCTCAAGCAGCAACCTTTCCCGATACTTTCAGTAATTACCGTTATATTTAATGAAATTCAAATAGAACCTTAACAAATTATATACCTAAATATGTCTCATGAATCGCTCTATCTATTACTATAAACCGCATCACAATCGTTTCATTAAGTTTTGAGTATATCGCAAACAGACGCCGCTTTGTTTCATAAAACTACCTATTATAATAGGAAAATTTAGGTAGCAATCTACAATTCCAAGAATATCGTAATATTCCAACCAATTTATATAAAACCTTAACAAATTATATACATGAGCTATCCTTATAAATCGGTCTATCTATTGGTGAAAACTCTACAAAAATCTGTGCAGCAGTTTTTGAGTTTATCGCAGACAAACAAACACAATCTACAATTACAACAATTCTCGTGATATTGCAAACAATTTACACAAATTATATAGATAAACCTGCCTCATTAATCGCTCTATCTATTGGTAAAAACTGCATGAAAATCTGTTTAATAGCTCTCGCGGTTGAGGACTTTTTTATAATACGTAAGGAAGATTTAGATAGCAATCGACAATTTTATTATCGTGAAATTTCAAAATTTAGACAATATATATATGTCGGAGAATATGAGAGAACGGAGAAGCATAAAGCACAGGGGCGTAGGGCTCTCATCATTAATGGGATCCATTATTTAATTTCTTATTCCGTGGGCGTTCATGGGTAATGTTGGTGCAATGAAACACTTTGTTAATAAACTCGGATTATAATTTTCAATCACTTAACGTTCCCGATGTCAATTTACACAAACTCATTAACACTAATAGCTAGGAACGCGACAGTTTCAATAGTCGACCACTCCGGCCGACCGCCACTCGAAGACTGCCGAGAGACGGGCCGGACCGCCACTTATTGATTCTGCCCCCACGCCGACACAAAGATGGCGCCAGCGTTCCACAGACTCTTGCACTCCGACATATACATAACTCTTCCTCGTGAATCACTCTATCTATTGGCGAAAACCGCATGACAATCGGTTTATTAAATATCCATATATTGATGATTATATTATGAATGACTAATTCTTAATCATAAGTACATTAAAATGACTAATTTAATAATCAACCGCTCTTTGTTATCTTTTCAAATTATCGTTTGATTCATTTGTATAGATAGCTAACTGTTTCCCGCGGTGTTCCTGATATGTTGCGATTACGGGGAAATCCGTATTTTACAGTCAAATTTCAAAAGGAGTCAATTTGTTAAAAGTCAAAAACCCTTTTCACCCCTATTAAACGCCTAAAAGTTCTTGTAAAAGAGAAAGAGACACTTTTGTCCCGCATACAAGGACCGAAAAGCGAACTTTTCCCCCCAAAGTAGGAAATGACAATTTTAGTTTAATATAAATCATCTTTCTAAGCGGTTACTGGATTCCACAACCTCAGAGCTGGCGCTTACCTTGGGCAAAGGATCTTAGCTATCCAAAGAGGTAATGTTGCCAGGAACACACCCTATGGATACCCAGCAATTTGGATGCGGCTTGTTATTTTTATATATCCTCGTATGTTATTAGTTTATTACTTAAGTACATTGTACAACAGCATTGATAATAAAAAGACTAAAAGCTCATTAATTATATGCGGACGTTACAATGTACAAGATGTCATCAAAATGGGTGGAACGTTTAAAATTTCATAATCATCATTATTATTATTAAAAGAATCATCAAAGTAAGTTAGACGTATAACCGCGAGAGAACGAGGCACTTTGCTCCCGCATACAAGGACCGAAAAGCGAAGTTTTCATCCCGCAGTAAGAAATGATCATTTTTGTTTCACATATTATACAAATTTTAATTAAAACAAATCGTTGCTAGGGTACCGGAAGTTAGGCGTATAACCGGGAGAGAATAAGACACTTTTGCCCCGCATACAGGGACCAAAAAGCGAACTTTTCATCCCGCAGTAGGAAATGACAATTTTTGTTTAAAACAAATTTTAGTTATAAAAAAGACTTTGCTGGGAGTCAAAGTAAGTTAGGCGTATAACCGGAAGAAAACGAGGTACTTTTCATCCTGCTGCAAGAAATGACATTTTTTGGTTAATATATGTAAATTTCAATGATATTCCAGTGGGTGTACCGCTGCTGGTGATACATCTTGTGGCAGAACCTTACCACAGAGGCTATTTCGCTGATGACGAGAGCTTAAAGCTGCCGTACAAGGAGCAGACGGTATCTGAAGGTTTATTAGCTGGAATCGGATTCGCCCTGAACGTGGTGATGGTAAATATTTAGAATTACAAACAGACAAATTATATTCAGACAGAAGAGACATCGAATAGACTTGAGTAGATTATCATATATACATATATATCGTATGAATGGATAGGATATATAGATATGACGATATAAAAGTAAAGTAGCAGCCCGTTAACGTCCCACTGCTGGGCACAGGCCTCCTCACTCATATGAGAGAGGGTTTTTAGAGCATAGACCAACACGCTGCTCCACTGCGGATTGGCAGGCATAGTACACGAGTGTACTCTCTATTCTTTCACTCTCATAGTCGGACGTGATGGCAATCCGACACACGATCCGAGAGATTAGGCGCAAGTCCGACGGCTCAATGTCATTTCCGAGGCAAGGGGGTGGGTCACACCGCCAAAATTTGTCCCTCCTCCTCCTTGCTTCGTTTCCTCAATTCTGAGGGTCGTTACAACCACCTCTGATGATTTTCTTTTTATAATGGAACGCCATTTGTCTCTGCTCTCCGCGGCGTGTAAAGCATCGTAGATGGAAGTCTGTAATGTGGTGCGGATCTGATCAAATTTTTTCCAACTTCAGGTAAATATTGAGAAAATCTTAATAGAAAACTCAATATCGATTTCGAATCGGCCCAACCCGGGACTTGAACCCAGGACCTCATGTCTGTAGTCGAACATGCTAACCACTAGACCAATGAGGCAGTCATGACTATATATGGATAGGATATTTTGATAAAATATATGGATACATGCATGGGATATATTGATATATCGATGTATGGAAATATAGATATACCGGTAGGATATGCGGATATGTCGATCTGTGAAGACTCGGATAGGATATGTAGATATGTCGATGTGTGAATATACGGATAGGATATGTAGATATGTCGATGTGTGAATAAGAGACGAGACCAAATCTAAAGAAGGTAATTCCTTCCATTTTTGGAACGGGTTTCGGGGAATTCCCTTTACCCAAAAGTTGTAGTAGATGCTAAATTTACTGGAGCGTCATGGAGACTTAAAGAATTGTGAAAAATAAATTCTTAAACGAAAAAGTTTATGTAGCTTTCCATTTCAGTGGGAGGGAGAGCGTTTAGGAGTTTAGAAATAAATTAAAAGTACGTGCGTAAAGAGTACAAATATCAAACGTATAACTTCTTTGGCAAACTAATATTAAAAGTTTTGTTTATATTTATACAAATGTGAAACTTTAGATTTCCGAGACTTAGAGGGAGGCAAAAAGTAAGATATGTTACGAATTTTATTGTCACTGAAATATTAAAAGTGTCATGTCATTTTATTGTCATTGAAAAGAAAGAAAAGAAAAGAAAATATCTTTATTTATAAATTATGCCACACATCACAATATATTTTAGTACATTTTATAATACCCTGCGATGTGTGGCATAACCTAGAAAATGGACCCAGCTCAGCATTTATGCTACACAGTCTGAAGACCATGTAGCGCTGATTTTCAGCTGGATCCCTTGCCCAGGTGCCATCACGAACGCAGCCCGATACAACTTAATCTATCCTTATATATTATCTAAAGCTACAGGACCTGATAAATATGTTGCAAAATTAATAATAATATATAATAATAATTAAACTAAAGACTATATTACATATATTGCCACATACATAAACATAGATATATTTGATATTAACGTATATTTGATATTAATACGTGCCATTATATATATTAGAAATTATTATTTAAATTTTATTTTTTAATTTAGAATATATGGATAGGATATTTGGATATCTCGATGTGTGAATATATGGATAGGATATGTGGATATTGTTTTTATGTAAACTTTTTCGGTTCTAATGTGCAATTGTCGATTTAGACATAAGCATTTAAAAATGAAACGTAATCTTTGCTTCAGATATTGATAATCGAAATAGTGCGGGATAAACAGGGGAAAGGGGTAGGGGATAAATTTATCTCCGGCTCCCTCATCTCCGGATGGATCTGGGAGAGTTATACCGCTATTGGCATATTCACTTTTGGAGCGGGTTGCCAACAACTGACTGTGAATTCTGCCAAATACGTCATCGGCAGGTTAAGACCGCATTTCTTTGATGTAAGTGTTTTATGAAGACTATACTGTTTTGAAATTTCGGTAGTCTCTTGAAAAATGATTCTTGGTTTCTAGGTATGTCAACCGATACCAAATAACTCATCAGATCTGAATACCATGGGTTATATCCAGGACTTCAGTTGTGCAGGAGCAGACGCAGCTCGTCTCAAGGATATGAGACTGTCATTCCCAAGTGCACATTCTAGCTTTGCTATGTACAGTGCTATTTTCTTTATTGTAAGTATCTAGAAGTATCAATGTTTTCTAGAAACTTCCCACAACTAATACTGCTTTTGTGAACATTAAATTAAATTGGGTATATACAGGGTTATTTGTAATTCAATGTATTCCCGTTAGAAAGTGATATTTGTGCGACTTATCAGGTTTTTTAGCTTAAATTGAATATAGTGATGGGCATATTTGTATTGGCAACCCTGTCTACTGCGAGGGCTGTCAGGTCGTGAGCTGTCAGTGTGGGGACACTGTTTGCTCCAAGATGACCGTCGGATTTTTTGTGCAAGGGTGGCGCTGGTATGTTCTNAGACCCTGTCTAAACTCATTGTAGGCATCGGTAGATGGAGTGTAACGGAGATAGTCACAAGCTGAAGGTTTAGGCCGATCGCGCCTCTCTACCGCTTGTACCGCGCTCTCGTTCGCACCGTCGGCTCAAACGGAACGAGACAATTAGTCACGCTTTGCAGTGCGTGTAACCGGTAAACATCCATTTATAACACGTTATCACGTCCATAATTGTTTTATTTTTCAGTTTTATGTACAAGTGAAAGGAAAATGGCGGGGTTCAAAGCTTCTTCGTCACGGTATCCAATACGCGGTGTTAATAGGTGCTTGGTACGTGGGTCTTTCGCGTGTAGTTGATCATATGCACCATTGGAGTGATGTGGCTGTTGGATTTGCTGTTGGAGCTATGTTTGGAGCAGCTGTGGTAAGTGGCAATGTAATATTACGATTATCATTTATGTTATTAATAATGTCACACATAGGAAAGAGCCTGCTGAAAGACGTGGCTTCTCACGATCATTAATCTCTTTACAAACATGAAAGGTCCATATCTCGGGAGTCATTCTGGGATATTTAAAGCCTGCCAACTTACAGTGGAGCAATGTGGGTGTATGCTCTGAAGACGCTCTTCTATAAGTAAGGAGGCTTATGCCCAGAATTGGGGTGATAAAAGCTGGTACTTACCTATTTAGATATGAAAAGCGGTCGGTTATAATCCAATTGAAACCCTTTGACCATTATGTAACGCATGGATGTGTCAATGTTACATGGACTTATTAAACTACAAAATATTTAGTAACAAAATTTAAATATAGTGTTCAAAAATGATTTTTTATTGTGGGGGTAGTTTGAAAATTGTTGTCATGTTTAACTAAATGCGTTACTATAAATAGAGCCACCTGGCCGATTTACAGATATATAGAGATAACTGTTATTTGCTACTGTACTGATAAAATAACAACTAACGAAAATAACTTGTATTCAAAATAGGGTTATCAAGTTATTGACAATATTGTAAAATGGGATGAATGTATTATTATAATTTCAACTCGTAAAGAAGTGTGATATAATTGAGAATATTTGCTAAAAATGGGCATTGTTATTTCATATATATGAAGAGAATTAAGTGGCGGAATAAATAATAAAGCATAAAGTTTTGTTCACTTCTTGGTTGGGTACTAAATTATGAAATAAAATTCTATTAAGATTTTATAAGAAGCCGAACATATTGTCCACATACTATAATAATTAACTACACTTAAAAATATATAATACGTATATTCCTTTAGGTATTATTATAATCTTAAAAGTACAAAGGGAAAAACCGGTTTTTAAATAGTATCAATATGTAGCCTGTGGAGAAAATAACTTTTCACTAACAAATCACTTATTAATATCAGTTATTAAAACTAAAATAACTTCCGGGTAATAGTTATTGCAAAAAAGAAATAACGCCCGTACTACTACTTGAATTTTATTGTAAAAGACCGTGAAGTCACTACTCTTTCAAGCCCTTTGGATATACCAACGCTGTCACAAATGTATATACTTAGTTATTTTTTTTTTCAGTTTATTTACATCCTAAAACCAAAGAAGTATGGTGTTCCAGCCTCTTGGGAGAACAATCAACCAGAGATGTTGCCAAGACCTGTGCTATCACGATGATTGACTTTCTTCTTTTACACCAGAGAAAACTATATTCCGTACATATATAACTGTAAGAATGACATATGTACAAACCAACTCAGTATGGTTTGATAAACATTTCGCTTTTAAATAAGTGAAATACTATTACGAATATATAAAGTATTATAGATCAACTGTTCATGGCAGTGTTGTCCATTTAGTTCCCGATCCCGTGGAAATATTGAAAAATCGTTTATTTATCACATCGAATTGTCTATCTAAAGATTTTAAACTTGATATAAATTATTTTCAAGTAAACCAAACTTGAAATCATTCTACTAAGATACGTTTTACAATAACAAAGTTATCTGTTACTGTTATAAAATAACAGTTACTGTTGTTGCTATTTTGAGGTGTACGTTATTTTAAAATCGATTTTAAATAAACAAGAATTCGGATCAAAAATTATTGCAACCTTTGGAGCAATTTTCGTGTGCATCCTAACACATAAAAAGTTTCGTCGCAGATATATACAGAACTTTTTTTATGTAAAGTTTAACTTGTTTCTAATATTAAGTTAAATGTTTATTATAAAAAAAATGCTATCACCTTTTTCACATATCAACGTGTAATTTAATGAACAAATAAATTATCCATGACAATTCAAAATGGCGTCATTAGGAGGCGACGTAGTTTTTAAAAGTTTTAATAGATGGCGCTGTTATAATATTCTACAAAGGCATGGAAACACTGAAAGTAATCTCAAGGAATTCGTTATTCATCTGGCGTTTTTAATTTTGGCCAATAATTGTTGTTTTAATATTGATAAGCAGCGTTTCAATGTTTTTATAAATCAGAAAAAAAACATGGGATTTAAATGTAATATACTTTTGAAACCTCAATTTATACTTGTTTAGGAAAAAGCTAAAAATATCGATAACTCAAAAGTATAGGGATTTCAACTATCGCAAATATACAACCCTATCCCGTCCCAACGGGAATACTGCGAATTACGAATAACAATATACAGGATGTTGTAGCATCCATAGGACTTGGTAATAATTTAACACATCCGTTATTGATTTCAACTGTGATTTTACCTGATGGTAGGTGATCATACAACCTAATTATGTAAAATACAAAACTGATTTACAGTTTTTGCTGGATGTATATTATTCTGGTGTAAAGTAGCCACGACCGAAGCCAGTTTGCACTAAAATAAATTAGAAAATATATGTCTATGCTCTGCTAACTTATTGATTGATGAATTCTTTGAGATTATATCAGCCATATATAAATAATAATAAAAAAATGTTTAACAAGTAAAGTAAATATATAATATAACATTTGTTTGGCAAGAACCCCAAGTTTGGGTGAAGGTCTCCTCCAAAGACAACCATTTGATCCTGTCCCTGGCTACTTGCAGCTAGTTTGTCCTCCCATCTTGTCACGGGTCTTCTAACCCTTCTTTTCCTTTTGGACCCTTCCATGACCTTACCGCTAGCGTCCACCTTTGATATTGGATCCGTGCCACGTGACCAGCCCATTTTTTTGTGTATTCAAGCGCATCTATTGTTTTTGTTGCGCCCTTATTTTGTTGTTGTTTATTTTTGTATTTATTTTTTAATATTCAACATGCTTTGTTGGCAAGTAGTTATTTTATTTTTGTGTTAAAATTCCAAGTTTGGCAACCGTTTTTTTTTTCGCTGGGAAATGTTTTTGCACGCGTCAGGTGTAGTTAACTCCATCCGACAGTGTGGGACTCGCTGGCTGCACCAGAATACCCATTAAAACCCAGGCGGAACCCTCTTCATCCGTATGCTGGGGGCCAGATGTTCGCCGACGCATTCAGCTCTGGCACTCTGGATACTGCCTCATTGGGCTAGTGGTTAGCATGTTCGACAACAGACATGAGGTCCTGGGTTAGAGTCCCGGGTCGGGACAATTCAAAAGTCAATATTGAGTTTTCTATTAAGATTTTCTCAATATTTGCCAGAAGTTGGGAAGTTTGCAGCGTGATCCACCCCCGTGCTTCGGAGCACGTTAAGCTGTCGGTCCTGCGCCTGATCTCACTCCGATCGTGTCGGATTCCCGTCACACCGGACTATGAGAGTGAAGGAATAGAGAGTGCACTTGTGTACTATGCCTGCCAATCCGCAGTGGAGCAGCGTGGTGGGACTATGCTCTAAAAACCCTCGCTCCTCGCAGTGAGGAGGCCTGTGCCCAGCAGTGGGACGTTAAACAGCTGCTACTTACTACTTACTTACTCTGGATAAATCCGACTCTATGGTTCAATGAATGGCACCTCTCCGGCAGCCGGGAGGAGCATCGACCGCAATCTCCCTTTCCCTCTCTAATGCCTCCTTCTGCAAGATGACAGACTCACAAAAGGAGCACACAGCTCTCCAACGTGACTCCCCACCGAGCATAGCACCAACTACGCTCGACAAAGAGAGGTCACTTCCAACCAGGGATACCATGAGATGGCGCTGTGGTCCCCAAGCCGGGCATTCTGCTAGAGAGTGGTGCAAAGTTTGGCAACCGTACGTAAGGCAGGGCAAAAGGGAATAAGTCATTACTTTGACCTTTATATATATTGGTATATGACTTTTGAATATCTCGTTGCTTCCAGTACTCGTTTCATGTGTGTTGTATACGTCGGTTGAAACCTATTCACCTAAGAATATATAATTATCATTGTATCCTAGTGGCTTATTTTCTTGTGATAATGTTCTTTTGATGTTATTTGTATAATAAAAAGCCATAAGTATAATAGACGTTAATAAGATATAAATTATTTTTATTATATTTAATATAAGGTTGTATTAATTTATAAGAAAAATGTGTTTTGTAAAATAAAGATGTTAAAATTTTAGAAAATAAAAATATTTTACACAATGTTGCTTTGAATTTTTTAAAACCACATATACCTATTACTTATATAATAATTTATTAGTTTACTAAAAATTAGAGATAAAAAATAATTACATATTTGAAAAATATCGATATTTGCTTTAAACATAATCGATTAATGTCAATGTCCAATTGTCAATATTCGATATTGATTTTGAATATCGAATTCGATACTTTTTGAAATTAAAATATAGAGAAGTGCACAATGATAATATATATTAAAATTTATGGATAAAAAACACACGAAAACAATAAAAATCATTGCAAATACTTATTATTATTTTGGATTTATGGCTTTTTCCTGTGCCACACTGGCACAATTTACTTCGCCAGTGTCACGTAGAAATTGCAAATACTACCATGTATTTGACACGCATATATGTATATTCATCTGTCAAACGCTGACATATGTCAAACGCAATAAGGTTATATTAAAAAGTTTTTATTGTCAAAAGCACTGAGTTTACATCATAAAATTTGATGTGGTGGTAAGGTGTTTTATGTTTTTCATTAAAAAAAAAACCTTCTCCTGATTATAACAAACGGAACAACAAAAGAATATATATTCAAACTTGTAATTCTATATCTGATGAGTGACACATGAGGGTAAAATTTGTATCCTAATTCGTATATAGGTTAGGTAGTTTTAATTTGCCACTCGCCATTTAACAATTTAATATACTATTTTTCATAAAATAAATATATTTTTTCATTTTCAGATCGCAATACCAAAAATTGTAGCGAGATAGTGTGAAAAACTTTAATTATATTTATAATTTGTATTAATTTTCGACACTTTTAATAATTTTATGACAATTGAGTTCATTAAATTGACACATCTTCCTTATTCCCTCCCTCTAACTTTAGATACGCTAAAGTTTTAGATTAGAAGTTTCACTTCTGACATGTACTTTGTATGCACGTAGTTTTACCTTTTCTTTATTATATTTTAATAAAATTATCAAATATCCCACGTTTGAACATAAATCTTTCGACCTTAGTTCTCGTAATCGTAAAAGTGACTTCATTTGGATATATCGATATTTTTGCTTTTCACATATCGATATTGTCTAAAAATATTAAGAGCATATATTTTTTCCATTTCACCACATGCACTGACATTAAATTTCTCATGGATACAGATAAAAAAGACAATATTTATTGAAAACTTAACAGATAAAAAATATATGCAATTAAATTAAAAATACATAATGGAAACGATTATTGCGTTTTATAAACTCACTTTAAAGACAACTCTTCGATGACGAATTATAGTCCATTGAAATCTTATAACGCAATTTTATTTTTGTCAATAGAAGCTTAACCCCAAGTTTATGGGATTGCCGCCTTAGTCCTCCGGCCGCCATCTTGCAAAAAGGGGTACAAACACTTTTTTCGCGATATCTCGGAAACTTATTATCGTCTTATAAAAAAATCGTAATGAAATAATTTGTAGCAAATCGCTTTGCCCACAAATATATACATATAACTTTTTGCCCTAAATTTAATATTAAAGAAGTTAGTAGCAAAAAAATTAGATTTTTTTTAAATTTCTATTTGCTCTATAACTTTTTTTATACATTTTACAAAAAAAAATCGTCAGACCAATTTTGTAGATGGACATTTGAGGAAAAATTTTGTCCAAGATGGCGGTTGGGGGGTCAAGGGCGGCAACCCCACATACTTGGGGTTAACCTTTTTATTATTTTTTTATTAATGACATAAGTGAATGCTTCAAATATTGCCAATTCCAACTTTACGCAGATGATCTAAAGATGTACCATAAAATAAATAGCATTAATGACTCCTTAAATTTGCAGAAAGATATAGATAGGCTTTGTAAATGGTGTAGTAAAAATAATTTAAGATTAAATCATTTAAAATGTTACCAAGTTACATTTAGTAGAAAGATTAAGCATATTGAATTTATGCATAGCGTAAATAGAAACCTCTTAAAATCCGTTGACCAAATAAACGATCTTGGAGTTATAATAGACGACAAATTAAGTTTTATACCGCACAAAGATAGCTTACTTAAAAAGTCTTTTAAATTGTTAAATTTTATGTATAGAAACACCAAAGAATTTAAGCTATCTTCGAGCAAAATAGCTTTATATAACTCGATTATAAGAAGCAAGCTAGAATACTGCTCAGTAATTTGGAATCCTCATATCATATTCATAATGACAGAATAGAAAGGTTGCAAAAAAAGTTAAGGACAAAATATTAAAGACACACAAAAATTACAATGACCTACTTTAATCCTATAAGTGTATGTCATTATTAAATCGTAGAAAATTAATTGATCTTTGTTTTTTGCATAAAATTGTTAATGGGGACATTGACAACCAAAATTTGTTAAAAAGGGTAAGACTGGCTGTAAATGCTACGCTAAATAGAGTATTACATACATACATACATACATAGCATCACGCCTCATTCCCATAGGGGTAGGCAGAGACAACATCCTTCCACTTGTCACGATCCTTGCATATCTCCTTCGCGTCTTTCATTCTCATTAAACCTTTTATACAAGTTCGTCGGTTTAGAGTACTCTTGACCTAGCCCGTTATTTAAAATGTCCTGGATTTGGTCCAGGAACGTTCGTCTTGGTCTTCCCCTTCCAAATTTCGCATTCACTCTTGACTCGTAAATCCTTTTTGTCAGTCTCCTTTCACTCATTCTCTCTACATGCCCAAACCATCTAAGCATACCTTTCTCTGTTTTAGTCACTACGTCTTCTTTTATACCACAACGTTCTCTTATCACACTATTTCTTACTCTGTCACTCAGTTTTAATCCACTCATGCTTCTCAACGCTCTCACCTCTACCGCATTTATTTTATTTTTGTTATTCTTCTGCCATATCCAACTTTCTCTACCATACATAATTGTTGGCACCAACACTCCAGCATGCACTATAATGAAATATTTAAAAGCAAAAATAGATATCTTTGGCGACTCCTCCACATCGTTCAAACATAAACTAAATACATTTTTGATGAACAGATAGTTTATTTTTTATTTATGTTTATTAGTTTTTTCTTTCTTTCGCACCACTTTTTTTGGTTTTTTTTTTCAATATAAGTAAGTTTTTAGATTGTAGTTATTTTAGTTTTAATTGTATAATATAATATAATTGTAGACGTAACGTATTGCATACCAAGTTAGCCTGTAAATTTTATATAACGTTGGCTTCCTAATAAATAAATAAACCTTGCATCCTCTAACAAATGCAATATGCGGTCCTTATATTGTTTTGTTTCGTATTATAGATTAATAAAAAGCGAAATTTATTATATGTATAGACTTTATACACTGTACATACGTACTCATGGGAGTGTCCCGTAATTCACAACTCCATTAAATGATAGATAGCAAATTTTCTTGTAAACATTCCCATCGAAGACCTTAATAATCATTAACACAGTGACCTTACTTTACGTAAATGACCTTAATGTTATATACAGGGTTATCTATACCATTTTATACGTCACACTTTCCACTGTGACGCAGTTTTATACATATAAATATTAAACTAGACTTTAGAATTAGGCACAAAGTCTAGAGTTTCCATATTTTGTTCTAGGAACGCTTGTCTATTTTAATGTAATATTAAAATATACAGCATAATTTTATTATAATAAGTCTCAGTATACCGAATTTTTCAAAAGAGCCAAGAGAAGCCATTAATATAAAATATGCCTTTACTTAAATCCTTTTATATAAAGAATAAAGAATCTTTAAGCTCTCTTTCTTTTATCTGAATCTGGACTGGTGGGAGGCTTTAAGCAGCAAAGACGTACCTCCGATCAAAGAGATTTGCGTACCAGTACGATGCTGTTTAGCAACCATAAGTGGTAAATTGCCTCTTACCAGATTAGTGAGTTCCATCTTAGATTGTATCACCGTACCATGAGATGTGATAACAGTCAAGCGTTAACCTATCAGCAAAAAACTCAAAACGCTCTTTTGAATCGTCATTAGCCTTATAAGAACTCCATCGGTTCGGAAAAAACCGACAAGAAACTCAATAGTAACTCTTAAATATAGTTTTTGTATGTTACATCGTCTAAAATTTCCAATCCAAACATTTTTATACCTTAAAGAATCTTCAACATTATAATATGCCTTTTTTATATATTTCTTGTATTAAAATTGAACCCGTTAATAGTATAAACCCGTACATCGACACACCCATTTAATATATAGATAAGAACATAAAAATAGGCATTTGACGCATAACGTGCGTTGTGCGTAATCGGATTACACAAACATTACAATAATAAAATAACCATGTTATTACTTATTATAATGGTACTTTACTAGCTGAAATGACGTAGCCGACAGAATTGCGAAACTGAAATGGCAATGGGCAGGGTACAAAGTTTAAAGAACCTATGATATTTGGGGTCCGAAGATACTGGAATGATGACCACGCTGTAAAACACAATTGGACCCTAATACACGTAATACAATATGTCATTTTGGTGGATAAATTGAGATAGCTTAAAGAGTAACCGAAATTGCAGGGGTTGGTCATATAGTATGAAGAATTAATGGATATTGGAGTCCAAATGTGCTAGAAATACTTTACTCCCAAAATTGACTTAGTCCAAGGAATTTCTATATGAAAATAGGTTATGAATGATCATAACATTCGAAGACTTATCAGACAATGGGATCAGAAAATGCTGGATGCTTGACTTGTTCATATAGTACGAAGAACTCACAGATATTGGGGTTCCAAATATGTAATAATGTTGAAAATTGACAATAGGTTTCTTTTATTTCCTAAATTGACACTGGCCAAAGGTTTGCCGTTAAAAAAGGGCATTGAGCGATCATTACATTCGAAGACTTATCAGACAATGGGATCTGAAGGTTCTGAAATGGGTGACTTGGTCATATAGTACGAAGAACCCACGCATATTGTGGTTCCAAAGGTGCCACAAATATGTAACAGTGTTGGGCATTGACAATAGGTTTCTTTTATTTCCTAAATTGGCACAGGCCAAAGGTTTGCCGTTAAAAAAGGACTTTGAGCGATCATAACATTCGAAGACTTATCAGACAATGGGATCAGAAAATGCTGGATGCTTGATTTGGTCATATAGTACGAAGAACTCACGGATATTGGGGTTCCAAAGGAGCCAGAAATATGTAACAGTGTTGGGCGTTGACAATAGGCTTCTTTTATTTCCTAAATTGGCACAGGCCAGAGGTTTGCCGTTAGAAAAGGACATTGAGCGATCATAACATTCGAAGACTTATCAGACAATGGGATCTGAAAGTTCTGAAATGCGTGACTTGGTCATATAGTACGAAGAACCCAACCATATTGGGGTTCCAAAGGTGCCAGAAATACATACTAGTGTTGGGCATTGACACAGGCCAAAGGTTTGCACTATGAAAAAAGACATTAAGCGATCATAACATTCGAGGACCTTTCAGACCATTGTCTGAAATCCATACGAAAAAAAGGCCTTAGGTTGGCAGATGTCCCTTGTTACTTAAGATAGCAATCCTGAGAGGGCTCCTGCGATTTGGTTAGAAAGATAGTCGTGATGCAATATAGAAATTTTACCAGGGATGTATCAAGAACATTGCACGAAGGTAGTTTTAGATTGACGTTCTAACAGAGAACCTGGAGCCACTAGATAAGTGCAGAGAAAGGCTATCGAAGAAGGTTTATTGGTTACAATCCTATATAACCCCACCACTCCCTCGAAATACGAGTATCTTGCAAAGATTTTCCCTCCTTTAAAACTAAAGGTGGACAGATGATGAGTCCAATGTGAAAATCCTTTCGAGATATCTATACCCAGCATTGGATTTTGAAGAGATTTATATTAATTGTTGCTAAGCAGATGTTTGGATAAAAAAATTACTAATTTATTCAAAATCACGCAAAATATGATAAAATAAAATCATTTTACATTATCGCGAGGGCATAATAATAAAATTTAGTGTCTGGTAATTTGATAATGGGGTATTTTTATTATCTAGTTATTAGTTACAATGTTGCCAACGTGAACAATCAATATAAATCATTAATTGAGTTATCTGTATGTCGATTTTTCTTACCTGCTTTTATTTTTAACTAAAGGAACTATGACACCTTCTTGGTTGAGTCTATCCAATGACGACCCATAGTCAGTGATTTACTACAGCTACGAACATGGGGAAATGATAATAGCATTGAATATGATTAAAATTAAAAATTAAAAAAATATATACCTACATACAACCGCTTCCTAAAACGAAGGCACACAATACATTTCTTTACTAAAAAAAACTGAAAGTAAAACAGAAACAGCTGACGCTCTGGTCAACGAACGCACGGGCGCGGCGCAGCAGTTTTTCGCATTTTCGCGATGTAGTTTACCGTTTCTTTTACACGCATACTGGCATTGGCCGCATGCGTTCGTTAACCAAACGTCAGCTGATTTCGATTTTATGTTTTTTAGTAAAGTAATGTATTATTATATTATATATATGTAGGAGAATTAGAGAGAACGGAAAAGTACAGGGGCGTAGGGTTCTCCGCCGACATCGTTATTAATTTCTTACAATGTGGGCGTTCGTGGGTAATGCCGGTGCAATCAAACACTTTATCAATTAACTCGAATTATAATGTTCAATCACTTAATGTTCCCGATATCAATTTACACAAACTCATTAACAATAATAGCTAGGAACGCGACAGGACTGCTCCGGTCGAGCGCCACTCGACAACTGCCGAGAGACTCCCGCCGGACTGCCACTGTTGACTCTGTCCCACGCTTATAAATGGATATGCATATTAATATACGCTCGTATTGTAAACCTTAGCTTTGGGACCTACTTTGTTTTTTTTTATTATTCTGTTACATGTGTGTCTATATATATTTATGTTCTATATTTTTAATTTCATTATATAATATGTCTTAGCTGTAATCACTTATAATCATAGTATTGTTTTTTCTTTTCCGTTTTAATGTGTGTTTTTGTATTATTTTTTATATTTTACGGCGTTAGTACAATCTTTAGGGACAAGCTGAAAATCAGCGCTGTGGACACGCCACAGCATTCAGCTCAGCTTGATCCGTTTCGCTATATTGTTGTACAGTTGTTTTTCCATTTCTTGTTCTATGCTTCTTTAGTGTGCTGTTTTGACGGCCTCGCTGGCGCAGTGGTGCGAGTATTCGCTTTGCTAGCGGAAGTCCCGGGTTCAATCCCCGGTGGGACGAATTTAGGAAATTGTATTTTCTAATTTGTCTGCATCTGGACTGGTGGGAGGCTTCGGCCGTGGCTAGTTACCACCCTACCCGCAAAAACGATACTGTGCTGTACGATGCTGTGTAGAAACCGTAAGGGATATATCGCCTCTTATCAGATTAGCGAGCTTCCATCTTAGACTGTATCATCACTTACCATCAGGTGAGATCTCAGTCAAGCGCTAATCTGTCAGCAATAAAAAAAAACAACATTTATAACAATTATGAAAGCAATAAACAATTTTATTATTATTATTATTTTATGAAATTTTCATTTCATTTAGCTGTGCTAACACGATGGAGCGTAAATAAGCTAGTAAAACGTTTTAAAGTATGATTTATTAAAATTAGGATCGTTTTTTTTTCATCAGTGTCATTAGTACAATTGTGTCATTATAATCAAAATAAATGACATTAATATTGCCTCTTCGTCATTTTTGTCTGTAATTTATTGAATACGTTGAGTATAAAAGAAACAGCGTTACATAACATGTGCTACATCTCAGTCTCATTTAATACCTACGAGACTGAACAAGTCCGTATACAGGACCATAGCACAGCGTCTATCCAACTGCAGCGTGGAGTGCGACAGGGAGATGTTATCTCCCCGAAGCTCTTTACTGCGGCGTTGGAGGACCTGTTTAAGCTTATGGAGTGGAACGGACTGGGCATCAACATCAACGGCGAGTACATCACTCATCTACGGTTTGCCGACGACGTGGTCATTATGGCAGAGACTCTGGAAGATCTCAATGCAATGCTCGATGACCTCAGCAGAGCTTCTCGACAGGTGGGCCTAAAAATGAACATGGATAAGACGAAAGTTATGTCCAATATCCATGTTCCGCTCCACCCAGTCATCGTTGAGAACTCTACACTCGAAATTGTTGACGAGTATACATACCTGGGACACATAGTCCAGCTAGGTAGGTCCAATTTCGAGAAAGAGGTCAACCGCCGAATCCAACTCGGTTGGGCAGCGTTCGGGAAGTTCCGGAAGACTTTTTCGTCCAATATCCCTCAGTGCCTGAAGACCAAAGTCTTCGAACAGTGCGTGTTGCCAGTGATGACCTACGGTTCTGAGACGTGGTCGCTGACTATGGGCCTCATGCGGAAGCTCAGAGTCACTCAGCGTGCGATGGAGAGGGCTATGCTCGGAGTTTCTCTACGCGATCAAATCAGAAATGAGGAGATCCGTAGCAGAACCAAAGTCACCGACATAGCTCTACGAATCGCGAACCTGAAGTGGCAATGGGCGGGGCACATAGTCCGACGAACCGATGGACGTTGGGGTCGGAAAGTGCTGGAATGGCGACCCCGCACTGGACGACGCAGTGTAGGAAGACCCCCCACAAGGTGGACCGACGATATAAGGAGGATCGCCGGTAGCCGCTGGAGCCAGGCGGCACAAGATCGGGTCTTGTGGGCATCATTTCGTGAGACCTATGTCCAGCAGTGGACGTCCATCGGTTGAAGCGACGACGAGACTGAACAAGATTTCAAAATTTTGATTAGGAATTTAGAGAAAATCATTATAAATCACATAAATTTATTCAGAATAAGGAAGTAAGGGGTAAATACAATGTAGTAGATAATGACATTATAGCATATCTGTCTCGTCGCTGATAATAGCTAATCACTCACTAGGAATGTACTGACCGCATGGTATTTGTAATTGAAGATTAAGATTACAATTAGAATTTATAGATCCCCTAGTAATCTCGACAAGTATTTGTAAAAATCGAATGATACTAAATGATTTCTGAAGTTAAACTTCTTATGGCATGGTGTCGAAAAAACTTCGTCACACCTTATACGAAGGACTTATGTTTTTTAAGTTATGAAAACTAGAGGGGAATCACCAGACGCTGACGAGGTTAGAAGGATCAGGGTTCTAGCTAACAGAGCCTTGATCCAAAGATGGAAGGAAGACCTTGAGTCTCCAGTAGCCGGCAGGGCCATTGTGGGGGCTATTCGCCCTCATCTGGAGAAATGGCTGAGCAGAGGGCACGGTACAGGTGCTTACCAGTCACGGTTGCTTTGGCAAATACCTGTCCCAAATTGTAGGATGTGAAGGATCGGCCATCTGCCACGAGTGCGGTGCCCCTGTAGAAACAGCGCACCACACGGTTGCAGAATGTCTAGCCTGGGCACCGCAACGACATATTATGACGTCCCTGATCGGCACCGACCTATCACTGGCAGGTATTGTGGATGCAATATTCGTCTGTGAGCAGGACTGGAGAGCGGTTGCCTCCTTTTGCGAGACCATCATCTCGCTAAAGAAGGCACGGCAAAGGGAGATAGTGAATACCGCCGAGTCACTCCAGTCCAGACGGAAGGGAGTAGGAACCAGAAGACGGAGGTTCATACAACCTCTCCCCTTATAGAGAATCTGTAAGCCGGCCTCATCCGGTGAGCCAGAGACAAATGTCTCTGGCTGACGGGCCCCGCTGGGTTTTAGTGGGTATTCTAGCATTGCCAGCGAGTCCCACACTCCGTGCGTGCCTTTTCCAGCGACAAAATAAAATGTATAATTTATGAAGAAGAAATTTCACAACGCGACATAGACTACATTTTGTCTCAAAAAAAGGGCTTGCATTAGGCTGCCGGGCATTCGTTCACCTAGCTCAGTTCGCGGACGACACCGCACTATACACCTTCTCGTACTCGCTTACTCACATCTCCTCTCGCCTCCAGAAAGCCTAATAGCCTAGAAAGGTCAATAGCCTAGGCGATTGGTTCCGCAAATGGAGAATTGAGGTTAATGCTGAGAAAAGCACAGATATACTGTTCACCGGTGCTAAGAGGCCAGATCGCCGAGATCTGGCAACAGTTAAACTTTTTAATTCTCCGATCCCTTGGCAACGGAAAGCCAAATATCTAGGAGTCACCCTAGATGCGTGCATGCACTTCACCGAACACATTCGCACCGTCCGTGGCAGGGCAGCGTTTGTGCTAAGTCGCCTCTATCCCATGATCTGCAAGAAGAGTAAATTGTCACTGCGCCACAAGATGACACTCTACAAAACTTGCATCCGCCCCATATTCTCTTATGCGAGCGTAGTGTTCGCTCAAGTTCCTGCACGCCGGCTGGTTCGACTCCAGACGCTGCACAACAAATTCATGCGCATAGCCACGGGCGTCCACTGGTTCATGCGCAACGTCGATCTCCACAGAGATCTCGACCTCGCAATCCTCAATAACTATTTCAGAACGCTCTCCGTAGACTACCTCAAGAGAGCCGTCAGTCACCCCAACCCTCTCATTAGAAATGCCGCCGCTATATGGGATTAGGCTAAACGTCCCGCCTAGGAAGAGGCGGCCCAAACACGTCCTTGACGACCCAGACGACCAGATTACTATTGACAATGCCCCGTACACTAACACACACACACAGCGTCTTCGCCGGCGAAGACGAGGTCCCCGCTATCTGACGCACCCCGGCCGCGGCCACCAGTCGCGGACCAATGGGCGTCAAGATTAAGCACCTGTCCGATTGTCTATTTCAGCAGCAGCAAACGTTGCTCTAAGCCTAGGTCCGAGCCTCGCAGGAGGCGCCCTTAGAGCAACGTTTTCCCCCGACGCAGCAGGGCCCTTCTACGGGCCCACCCCTCGGCAGAGCTTCTGCGCTCGCCACCCCTCTCGGTTACGCTGTAAAAGCCAGTAGGGCTAACAGCAACTACACACATCGAAAAAAAATAAACTGGCGGGCATTCTTAGGGCGGGTTTTGTTATTTAATTAATCATTTAGTTAAAGTTATAAATAATCGTTGTGAAAATTGGCTATGGTTGTCTTTATTTAAAAGGTGGAAGACCAGAACCCTATAAATATTTTTTTTAATAATTATAGTTAAACGCATAATGTAAGATATTGAAATTTCATTTTTAAAAGTACTTATATCTAATAAATCATATTTTCTAGTTAGAAAATTGTTCACAATATCATATTTACGAATTATATTCTTTATAAGCAATGTCATTAATTTCGTCTCTGCTCTTAGAAATCCTTAATTGAATAATAATTTTCCTTTAATAATTTGAAGAGAATCTAATATTAAGAAGCTCAAGTGGTTACCTATACGTTTTCGCCGGAATTTGCATATTGTTTCCCTTCTGTACTGTGTTATTTAATCCTGATGCTCCAGCTTATCTCAAGGAACATTTTAGTTTTAATGATTCGGACAGAAGATGTTTAAGGCCATCTCAGAGCCTTAAACTAAATATTATTCCCCAAAAAACCATGTAATTTGGGCATACAGGGGATCGAATTATGGAATGAGCTACCTCTGATGATCAGAGAGACTAATTCTTTCAATGATTTTAAAAACCTCGTCAAGGTTCAATACCTCTCCCTGTGCACTTAAACCTACCCATTTCCGTAAAAAATTGTCTAACCCTAAGGTTCTCAGGCAGATATCACTACTTAGAGATAAGACTGCCTTTTTGTACGCAATGATTAAGTTACTGTAACTATTTTATGAGATGAGATGAGAGCGTTAAGAAGTATGAGTGGATTGAAACTGAGTGACAAAATAAGAAATATTGTGATAAGAGAACGTTGTGGTATAAAAGATGTAGCGACTAAAATTGAGAAAGGTATGCTTAGATGGTTTGGGCATGGAGAGGGAATGAATGAAAGGAGACTTACTAAAAGGATTTATGAGTCAAGAGAGAATGCGAAAGTTGGAAGGGGAAATACCAAGGCGAATGTTCCTGGACCAAATCCAGGACATATTGAATAAGGGCCAAGTCAAGAGTTCTCTAAACCGACGGACTTGTATGAAAGGTTTAATGAGAATGAAAGAAGCAAAGGAGATATGCAAGGATTGTGGCAAGACTCTATTTTCTGGCAGGTTATTAATTATAAAATATAATTGTTTATTGCCATTCCATAACAGTAATTGAAACTTATTATATCTCTCCGTGCTCTTACCCCAGTCGTTTTCTGCACATTAGTACTCATTAGTATTAGTATAAACTGCCTCATTGGTCTAGTGGTTAGCATGTTCCGCCACAGACATGAGGTCCTGGGTTCGAGTATCGGGTCGGGCCAATTCAAAAATCAATACTGAGTTTTCTATTAAGATTTCCTCAATATTTGCCCGAAGTTGGGAAGCTGGCGCTGTGATCCACCCCAGTGCCTCGGAGAGCACGTTAAGCCGTCGGTCCTACGCCTGATCTCTCTCCGATCGTGTCGGATTCCCGTCACATCGGACTATGAGAGTGAAGGAATAGAGAGTGTACTTATGTACTATGCCTGCCAATCCGCAGTGGAGCAGCGTGTTGGGTGGTCTATACTCTAAAAACCCTCGCTCCTCGGAGTGAGGTGGCCTGTGCCCAGCAGTGGGACGATAAAGGGCTGCTACTTACGACTTCATGACCAAATCCTAGTTTATGAATGTATACAGTTGCTATTTTTATTATCAAATATAGGTGTATCTACCACGCGTATAACGTATGAGGGTAGAACCTCATTCAATGTGATAACATGTCACGCCCCTGATAGCAACGAATCACACGAAAGCAACGTATTGAACGCATGCTAATAACAATTAGCGATTACGAGTGTTATCTGCCCGTTTTATATTTAGTCGACCGATTATGAGATACCCAGCGAAGATCTGTTACACAAACATATTATTTTGCATTCTTAACTATTTTATAAGGGGGTCAAACTGACCACAGCGGCATCCTCTGGTTTCCCTCATCGGAGCGGATCTTTCACTGCCAAATATAGTAGGTGCCAGACAGAGAAATAAGTCATTTTTTTGAAGTAGGTAATGGAGCGAGAACGGGAAGCTGCAGCAGATGCTGGAAGAGGTCTTTACGAATGCCTCTTGTGCCTTGAACATCCTCAGACGGTTTCATCCGGGAGTGTCAGGGTGAATGCGCAAGGGAGCCTCTGACGCTCCCAATTCAGGGTGAGGAGGGTGTGGTTGGGTTTTTAGTGGGTATTCTGGCCTTGCCGACGAGTCCCACACTCCCTGCCATTTCCCAGCGGAAAGACAGGGGGTTAAACTCGTTATTTTCTACAGCCATTACACATCGATACATGCTAAGATATCATCATCTTGCCTTTCTAATACGTTTGACTGGACTCGTGGGAGGCTTCGTGGGTAGTTACCACCCTACCAGCAAAGACTTAATTCTGAGTAAGAGATTTGAGTTCCAGTACGATGCTGTGGAAAAACCACGAGGTAAATTACAAATGAGCTGGGATCACAGTCAAGCGCTAATCCAGACTGACACAGACCCACCACGCTGCTCCACTGCGGATTGGTAGCCATAGTACACAAGTGCACTCTCTATTCCTTCACTCTCATAGACCGATGTGACGGAAATCCGATACGACAGGAGAGAGATCAGGCGCAGGACCGACGGCTTAACGTGCTGTCCGGGGCACGGGGGTGGATCACACCGCCAACTTCCTAACTTCGGGCAAATCTTGAGAAAATCTTAATAGATAACTCAAAATCGATTTTGAATTGGACCGACCCGGGACTCGAACCCAGGATTTCATGTCTGTAGTCAAACATGCTAACCCCAAGACCAATGAAGCAGTTCCATCATATTAGTACAGCTAAATAAAAAATACATTACAAATGAAAACTAGCAATACAAATAAACAGCTCGGGTCAATGACCTCTAGATACCGGCGCGGTAGCAGCTACAGGTCGTTGACCCGGGCTGATCCGGAATTTTGTATTTCAGTGCTGGTTTTTTTACAGTAGTGTATTTTTTATGAAACTTTTGTTTCATTTAGCTGTAGGCTTAATCATTAATTTAACTTCGTCTTCGAGAGTGGTCTCCCAACACTTAGAATATATTTGTAAAATATAAACTACATATTGGAATAGTTTTTCTTATATATATAAGTTTAATTGTATTAAACAAAGTAGCCTGTACTTTAAATGTTTTTCTATAAATAACAAAGTTTATCGACCCGTACATTTAAGATATATTTAATATAAACAAATTACGTTTGATCGATTAATCGTCTTAAAATAAAACATCTATTTACGTTAACATATTGCAAAACAAGTTGTTATGTACCTTCATTATATATATACGTACGTATTTATATATTATTTACAAATTAAACTTGTGATGTGAAGCTGTAGAGAAAACCGAATTGTATAAATATATCGATTTAGTTTAGAAAATATCGATACCAAAGCTCTAGTAACGCGACAAAGAAGGAAAAATAAATAGAGAAAATTCCTGGAAAGTAGAAGAATTCAGTTTTCTGATGCATTATTTTTATTTACATAAATACGACTTAAAAAGAAAATTAAAAATATACTAGATTTTACGCTACCTAATGATAAATTTAAGTAAAATTGATAGATCAAATGAGCGTTTGATTAAAAACAGAAAGAATGGACAAATCGAGCGAAAAATCCAGGTCAATTAACTATATTTAGCAGATTGTTGGGAGAATATTACATAGATTTTTCTTTTTTGGTGGGAAATGCTTGGGACTGTGGGACTCACACACACTAAAACCCAGCGGAACCCTCTTTATCCAGGTGTTGGGGTCCAGATGTTCGCTGACTTAAGGGCTTAGCAGGCGAGCAAAATTGCGCCTTCTAGCGCCCCCCTGCCTCCGGCGAGAGGGAGTAGCGTCTGCCATAACCTCCCTTTGCCTGTTTAGTGACTCCTTCTGCAAGATGACAGCCTCGCAGAAGGACGTCACTGCTCTCCAACATGACTCATCGCCAATCATAGCGCCCACAATGCTGGGCAGTGAGAGGTCACCAATCAGCGATGTCAAGTTGTGACGCTGAGGTCCCCAAGCTCTACTACGAGATACTACGGAATCGGTCCAGATTTAAAAAAGTATTTTACAGGTATTGAAATGATCTTTAATAAAATATCACTTAATAGGATAAGGATTAATACAGAAGTATAAATAATATGGCTCGATTATTACCGGCGCTTATATTAACTTTTAAAATGCAAACGAGTAGTTATAGTGGCATAACTACAGTAGTTGGACATATGGTGTCGTGGACTTTTTTATAGATATATATACGTTCTATAATATTGTAGAACATTTTTTTGTTCTATCATCAATAGTTTTCGAAGCGCACGCGAATTGTTTTGTGAGCAATTTTTTCACACCTTGGGTTACATTAATGCATTTTTCTTAGGGATCCCTATTTTTTTTTAGAAAGTAATATAGCCTATGATGTGATGTGAAGATACAGCTTTCTAATGGTGAAAAAATTTTTGAAATCCGTCCACCTATTATTATATAAATTTGTAAATATTATTCGAGCATGTTTTTCGTAAACAAAACTACCTTCCTAAATTTTTATATATGAAATAGAACTTAGTTCTATAACTCTGACAAGATTACTTATAATATTGCATCATTATTACATAATATGATAAACTAATACAAATATAACTATAACATATATAATACAAAATCTAAACTGACGTAGATCTGTGCGTCATTTTCTACACGCATTATTTTCGTAATTCTGTTATGATGTCTTTGACTTAAGAACTTTAAAATAAGCAATAAAAACATTTATTGAATAAAGAATAATATTATCTATATATAAAATGTGATTAACTATTGGAAATGTTAATAAATACATTAAAATTTTATATAAAAATCTTAAAATGAAGGAAAGTTCTCGTTACTCGTTATAAGAAGTATTCTGGTGCAAGTTACGACAAAATACTTGTATAGAAGATGAATTATAAAAATTAAAAGTGCGTGCGTAATACGTACACGTGTCAGAAGTGAAACTTCTTTGGCAAACTAATGTTTAAGTCTTGTTTATATATAAGTTTAGATTTCCGAGACTTAGGGGAAGGGAAAAAGGAAGATATGTTAGGAATCTAATTGTCATTAAAAATATTAAAAGTGTCTGAATTAAAAGTAAAATTTTTTTATTAAAATTACCTAACCTTCAAACGAATTAGCATAAAAAATTAAGCGTTTCATCCCTAAAAATTCTACCCAAATGCGCCTAAAGAAACATTACAATACATAGGAATAACATTTAAAACATTGTTATTCCTTTATTATTTCTATGTATAAAGCTAACTGTAGTGTCTGTCCAAGATTGCGTGAGTCCTTTAAAATAATATATGTTTATTAACTAAAGCCACTTCAGTTATCTTAGATAGTATTTGAAATTAATTTTTCATCATAACTGTATCGGAAAGTTAGTACTTTCGTACTTGAATGCGTAATTAAGGGCGCATGCTTCAAATTGAGAGCTAAGAAGTATGAGTGGATTGAAACTGAGTGACAAAGTAAGAAATAGTGTGATAAGAGAACGTTGTGGTATAAAGGAAGATGCAGTGACTAAAACAGAGAAAGGTATGCTTAGATGGTTTGGGCATGTAGAGAGAATGAGTGAAAGGAGACTGACAAAAAGGATTTATGAGTCAAGAGTGAACACGTATGTTAGAAAGTCAAAGGCGATCATTTCCAGGCCATTTTAAATAAGGGCCAGGTCAAGAGGTCAGCTATCCCTAAGGTAATGAGGCGTCATGTATGGATGTGTACTTCAAATTTTCGACGCGTGCGAGCTTGTTTTACATGTCAAAATGTTTTTCAAGTTGTTTTGTTGCGTTATTAAAATTTGTAATACACTTCTTTACTTAATTCTTCTTACAATTAATTGGATATTATAATTCTTAGATGATTAGTTACGTAGTCGAATCATGCGAGCTATTTATTTATTTTATATTATTCTGAAATGTCCTGGATTTCGTCCAGGAACGTTCGCCTTGGTGTTCCCCTTCCAACTTTCCTATTCACTCTCATAACTACTTTAAGTCTCCTTTCGTTCATGCCCTCAACGTGCCCAAACCATCTGAGCATTAGCACTCATAAATCCTTTTTGTCAGTCTTCTTTAATTTTTTTTTATATTGCTGAAAGCTTAGCGCTTGACTTTAATCTCACCTGATGGTAAGTGATGATATAGTCTAAGATGAAAGTGCGATAATCTGGATAAGAGGCGGTAATATACCCCTTACGTTGACTGCACAGCATCGTACCGGAACACAAATCTCTTTGTTTGGCGGTACGTGTTTGCTGGTAGGGTGGTAACTAGCCACGGCTGAAGCCTCCCACTAGACCAGACTCAGACAAATTAGAAAATACAATATCCTAAATTCACCCTACCGGGGATCGAATCCGGGGCCTCTGCTAGTAAGGCGAGTACTTGCATCACTGCGCCAGCGAGGTCGTCATTAACTCTACGTGCCCAAACCATCTAAGCATTGTCGTCGTCGTTGTCGTCGCTTCAACCGATGGACGTCCACTTGTTGTCGGTCCACCTTGTGGGGGGTCTCCCTACACTGCGCCGTCTGGTGCGGGGTCCCCACTTCAGCACCTTCAGCCCCCAACGTCCATCGGTCCTTCGGAATATGTGCCCCGCCCATTGCCACTTCAGGTTCGCGATTTGTAGGACTATGTCGGTGACTTTGGTTCTACTACGGATCTCTTCATTTCTGATTCGATCACGTAGAGAAACTCCGAGCATAGCCCTCTCCATCGCATGCTGAGTGGCTATGAGCTTCCGCATGAGGCCCATAATCAGCGATCAGGTCGCAAAACCATAGGTCAACACTGGCAACACGTACTATTCGAAGACCTTCCGAAGCTTCCCGAACACTGCCCAACCGAGTTGGATTCGGCGGTTGACCTCCTTCTCGAAATTGGATCTACCTAGCTGAGTTCTCAACAATGCCTGGACATGAATATTAAACATAATTTTCGTCTTATCCATGTTCATTTTCAAGCCCACCTGTGGAGAAACTCTGCTGAGGTCATCGAGCATTGTATTGAGATCTTCCAGAGTCTCTGCCATAATGACCATCTAAGCATACCTTTCTCAATTTTAGTCACTACACCTTCTTTTATACTACAACCTTCTTTACGGAAATCCACGTACAGGAAATATACATACGATATTAGATTCATAATGTAACACTGTAGACGTTTTACATTGTAACTCAAAAATATTTTGATTGTCGCGAAAACAAACAAGATTTCCTATTTACTTTTAATATCATAAACATAGTCGATGACAAGATTTTCCCTCGTTATCTGTGACCTGAAATATAATATAAAGCGATTGTAATGTAAAACATCAGTTAGTGCTTTGTAAAACAAACAGACAAGATGACACGTTCGGAGTCTGTACGTATACTTAAGAAGTTCTTCGTGGACATCCTTCTTATATGTGGATGTAAGTTAATGTAAAACTCTTCTAAATATCATCAATTTGCTCGTTTCTTTATACTAATACTAGCAAAGCTCGCTCTCGTGACTGTGGAAAGTGTACGAACTTACTTTCTTAGATCGACATTTTTAAATTCGCTATAACTTTTAAATGCAATGTCCTATTTAAATAATTTAAAAAGTATTTTACAGGCATTGAAACGGTCTTTAATAAACAGTTTTAAAAATATGCATAATTACAGAGGTGTGAATAATACGGTCCGATTATTGTCGGCACTTTTATTAGCTGTTTAAAACGTATAAAAGTATTTATAGTGGCATAACTACAGTAGTTGGACATATAGTAATTAAGACTTTTTTGTAGATATTAACACCTTCTATAATATTGTAGAACATTATTTTATCCTATCATTAATATTTTCCGCAGCGCAAGCGATGACAGTTTGTTTGTGACAAATGTTTTCACTCCTTGGATTATATTAATGCATTTTATTAGAGATTCCAATTTTCTTTGAGAAAGTAATATATCCTATGTCACTCAGTGAAAATGCAGCTTTCTAATGGTGAAAAAAATTTTGAAATCGGTGCAGTAGTTTTTGTGAAAAAACTTTACAAACATTTACATTTCTTAACGTAAGCTTATCTTAAAATTATGTCATAAAATATATCATTAGTTAATCGTAAAAACCGACAAATTTTATGGTCTAATTAATTCTGCAATCTATATTATGATTTAAAATCAAAATCAAAACATTCAAATACACACAAAAAGCAATCTACCACCGGTTCGGAAAGTTGAATCCACTGAGAAGAAACCAGCAAGACACTCAGCGATTACACCTTTAAAGATAGTTTTGCAACAATCTTCAACATTATAATATGCCTTTTGAACATATCTGTAAAAATTTAATGATATATGAAATCCTAATTCAACTGGGCCCTTTGTATAATATAAAAATCAACTCCAAATTATAAAAAAGAACTCTTTGGCACAATTTTTTGCGTTTGTCGTAACATTATATTTGTTAAGATAAAAATGTATCTATTAAATTATGTGCACACCCTAAAGAATATGGTATCCTGTACAAACATATATAGCATTAGGCCTCATTCCCTTCGGGGTATTTAGAGAGCACTTCCTTCCATTTGCCACGATCCTTGGATACTAGCAATGCCCGATCTCGTACCCGAAATAGTGAGTAGGTAGCTTGTATTTGACTCCACACACACACACGCGCACACACACACACACGCGCGCGCACACGCACACACACACGCACCCACACTTATAGACAGACTCACACCCACGCGCAATTTCTCTGGCGCTTATTAGTCCATTAAACAAATGTGAAATCCTTAATTGACCTTTAGTTAATTTAATTACATTATATGTTAGTTTTAAGAGGGCTGTGGATTTTGTAAAATTAATAAATAAATAAACAAATAAATATCTCCTTCGCTTCTTTCATTCTCATTAAACCTACCATACAAATTCGTTGGTTTAGAGTACTCTTGACCCGGCCCTTGTTTAAAATGTCCTGGATTTGGTCCTCTTCCAACTTGTCAGACCTTTTATTCATTGTCTCTACGTGCCGAAACCATCTAAGCACACTTTTATCAATTTTAGTCACTACATCTTCTTTTATAACACAACGTTCAGTATATAGTGAGTAAAGTAAGTGACAGCCCATTAACGTCCCACTGCTGGGCAAAGGCCTCCTCACTCCGAGGAGCGACTGCCCACCACGCTCCTCCACTGTGGATTGGCAGGCATAGTACACAAGTGTACTCTCTATTCCTTCACTCTCATAGTCCGATGTGACGGGAATCCGACACCACCGGAGAGAGATCGGATCCATTTTGGATTGGCCCGACCCGGGACTCGAACCCTGGACCTCATGTCTGTAGTCAAACATGCTGACCACTAGACCAATGAGGCAATCATCATAGTGAGTAGATAATAGTTATTATATTGGACAAGATTCAACCTTCTGTCTTATCTGTTATGATGGGGACCAACGCTTTATATAAAAGCGCTGGACATTTACGATAAATTCAATTAGTCCAGTACGCGACACACGACAACATGTCACGTTCAGAGTCAATTCGTGTTGTGAGGAAGTTTATCGTAGATATATTTCTGATATCTGGAGGTTAGTAATGCTTTACGACTAATATTTTATATGAACTTTCATCTGTAATTTAGTTCAGTCTACTATGCCACTTCCACCCTAAAATATGTTTATTTATTTGGAAAACATCTAAATAGGTTAAGTTTATCAAAAAAGTATAATGTTATTGATATATACATACGAGTGTGCTCCAATTTCCGTTACCTCGGCTCTATCTTCCATGGCATTGGCCGAGATGTTACTAGCAGGATAAATGCAGATTGGATGAAGTAGAGGCAGGTCTCTGGAACAATTTGCGATGCCAGAAAGCCCCTTAAACTAAAGGGGAAAATTTATAAGACGATCGTAAGACCTGTCATCCTGTATGGATCAGAGTGCTGGGCCACCAGAGGGGAGAATGAAAGGAAAAGAAAAGATAAGATTAAGAATGTGTATATTAGAGGGAGTGTGGAAGTAGCACCAGTGACCGAGAAGTTAAGGAGTAGAAGATTAGCCTGGTATGGAGGGTCCTAAATATGATGCTAAGCGGAGAGGGCGACCAATAAATGTGTGGATGAATTATGTGAAAGAGGATATGTGTATAAAGGCTGTGAATGTAGAAATGACAGCGGATAGAGTGAAGTGGCGAAACGAAGAACAACGACAACATATAAGTCTACTAAGTCGGACTACAGATTTATTTTTCGTCAACATAAAAGTGTTATTTCACTTAGTTTTCAATTACTTCCTTTCAAATTAATAGATACGCACTTATATACATAATTACGTAGAATGTCCGACAGTAAATTTGTAAATACTCTACAGGTATTGAAATTTCTTAATTTCAAGGTCGTAGTGAAAGAAGTTTTAATATAGCTTCAGTAGTTTTGAGCTTGATAAAAATAAAAATAGTATTCGGTGGGTCTCATTAGTATCCTTTGAATATGAGCTAAATATTATTTGTTTTTTTAATTGTTTCAAACTATACTTAAGATCACTGCCTCATTGGTCTAGTGGTTAGCGTGTTCGACTACAGACATGAGGTCCTGGGTTCGAGTCCCGGGTCGGGCCAATTCAAAAATCAATATTGAGTTTTCTATTAAGATTTTCTCAATATTTGCCCGAAGTTGGGAAGTTGGCGGTGTGATCCACCCCCGTGCCTCGGAGAGCACGTTAAGCCGTCGGTCCTGCGCCCGATCTCTCTCCGGTTGTGTCGGATTACCGTCACATCGGACTGTGAGAGTGAAGGAATAGAGAGTGCACTTGTGTACTATGCCTGCCAATCCGCACTGGAGCAGCGTGGTGGGTCTATGCTCTAACCCTCGTTCCGAGGAGTGAGGAGGCCTGTACCCAGCAGTGGGACGTTAATGGGCTGCTACTTACTAACTTTACTTTTCCAATATATAATTTAACCTTTTACCAAGTTATATCCTTATAAACATTGCTATAAAGTATATAATATTTTATATGTATGTATGTTTTGCATATATGTATGTTTATGTACGTGTATATATCTATTTATGTATATGTGTTTATGTATATGTAGCAAATATATGGATCCTCTCAAGTTAGTGTTGAGTTTTTTGTATTTGTTTTACTATTTTATTTTTGTTCTCCAATAAGATTTGGTACCTGCGCCACATCTCAATTAAGTACTCTCCCATATCAAAGGGTTTCTGGAAGAAATCTCTTTTTTGAGATAAGTTATCCTATGTAAGTAGCAGCCCTTTAACGTCCCACTGCTGGGCACAGGCCTCCTCACTCCGAGGAGCGAGGGTTTTTAGAGCATAGACCCACCACGCTGCTCCAGTGCGGATTGGCAGGCATAGTACACAAGTGCACTCTCTATTCCTTCACTCTCATAGTCCGATGTGACGGGAATCCGACACGACCGGAGAGAGATCAGGCGCAGGACCGACGGCTTAACGTGCTCTCCGAGGCACGGGGGTGGATCACACCGCCAACTTCCCAACTTCGGGCAAATATTGACCTCATGTCTGTAGTCGAACATGCTAACCACTAGACCAATGAGGCAGTCTAGACCAATGAGGCAGAATAAAACCTAGTGCACAAGGGAAATTCTATCCTTTAAGATAGATCTTTATCAGAAACAAAAATGTGGGAGACTATAATGAGGGTTTTAGTGTAAAAGTGAATACTTTTCTCATCTACCCTACTGTTGTGTATGTAATAGATAATTTAAAAGTTATATTTTTTTTTCATTACAGTAATACTATGTATTTACTTGTCAAACACCTTGTGGGCGCCTTTTGAGCGAGGCTTCTTCTGCGGCGACGAAAGCCTCATGTTCCCCTACAAGAACGACACTGTGACCACACCGATGCTCAGAATATTCGGTCTTGGACTTCCTGTACTTGCAGTAAGTGTCAATAATCTATTATATAATAGACAGACAGATAGATCGATAAATACAATATTCTTTATTCTTTTCTTTAAAAGATTTTTTTTTCATTATTATTATAACCAACCAGTGGTTGATTTATAATACAAGGCTTACAGACTAATTACTAATAATAGTTTGACCTAATCTACCTAATATATAATTGTATTATCTAAGTTTAGAGTCCAACGACTATACTTAGTTTACTATAATGTCTATTGACTCGCAAAGGCATAAAGGCAGTTAACATAATGACAGTTCACTGCGTATATATATTAGAAAATTTGTTGTACGTACACAAAAACATTGACTCTTTTAATAAAAAGAGTGAATGTACATCATATAACTTACGAAACAAAAACACACTTGTTGTAAATTCTAGTAGGCTGCATAAGATTAACAACTCATTTAAGGGTAACTGTATACGTTTCTATAATAAACTCCCACAAGACGTTTTAGAAATGTCAATTAATAAATTCAAAGTCTTTGTTAAAAGAAAGTTGATAGAAAAATCGTATTATAAGTTGCAAGAGTACTTAGACGATAGAAACGCGTGGGAGTGAACGAACTGCTCTAATTTGAATTGAAATATATTAAACTAATATGATATTGTAATGATGATGATAACAAAAAAAAAAAAAACCCGACTGAGTTTGTTGTGGGCTCTTCTCGGATCAGGGCGCGAAGGAACCCTCGTAACTTTAGATTTTAAGTCGTTCTGGAGTATCATCATCAGACGTACATTAGAATTAGAGTGTGGAAAACAAAAGAAAAAATAATTATTTGACGATTCAAAAGTGCTGTAATATGCCTCCTTGAATAAAGATATTTTGATTTGATTTGATTTGATATATTGTGTCACTGCACTTTCACTAACTCAAATGGTTTTGTTCTTTTAAGTCTTCTGTTTGTCCGTGTGATAACCAGAAGTTTAGCAGCTTCGGGATTCACGTGATGGCAAAATTTCTTTAATAGATGCGTTTACCTTATTGAAATTTCAAAAAGAAATCTGACGATCCATTTTAAAAAATCAATCCAATAAAAAAATTGAAGAGGACCAAGTTGTAGCAAATTGGATCCCGAACAATTTTGATTATTATAATTTTTCGTGTAAAGTAAAAAATAAGCGAGCTTTTGTTTAAAAGAAAAATCATTTCTTCTGGAGCATTTAATTCGAAAACTATTGATCCTAGGAAAAAATGATGCACATCAAAATTATAGGAAATTTAATTATGAACAACTTTGTTTATTAGCATTTTTTGCGTTAAGTTGAAAATAAGCGAGTTATAGAGTAAACAAAAGAAAAACACCCTTAAATCCAAAATGCGGGTCCCAACGATACCCTAAGAGAAGTTGCTTTAATTAATGCAATGTTTAATCCTAATTCGACTGAGCCTTTCTTAAAACATAAAAATCAACTCCAAACTATAAAATGAACTCTTTGCAACAATTTTTTGCGTTTGTCAGAAAATAAAAATATGTCTATTAAATTATTATTAAATTGTGGAAACCCTAAAGAATACGGTATCCTGTACTTAAACGCAGACGTCTTTGATATTTATTAATAGATGTACAAACAGCAAACGTAACTGGGAGATATTATTACATAATGTTATATAATTAATCTAGAAGATACGATAATGTAGTAAAATAGCGTATTTATTACATTATTATGATTAAAGTGGTCATGCCATAGTGTTGTAGCGTGATCATTTTATCTGTTCGTTTAGATCTTTTAAACTAATCAACGCATTTTAATGCAACTTTCAACATTAGATAGAGTGATTCAATAGGAATATTTATATGTATAATACATATATAATATAGTACAGAAAAGCCATTATATTCAAGGATTTATAATATGATATCGTAACAATTATAAATCGTAAACACTGGCTAAACCGTACAAGATAGATCAAATTAATGTGCTACTGAATTGTATATATTCAAATTATAGATAAAATATTCGCTATGGCGTATATTTATATCGAAAGGATAAGTTACAGTAAACATTTTTATCTTTTACACATTAAAAAAATATATGCATTATTTACAAAGCTGTTTTATGCACCACAGTGTTGTTTCTTATTCGGTTAAAGAGATTATATACGTTGTACATTTTATGTAGATCGAAATTGTCTTTAACGGCATTGCATTACAATGGATATTTTAGGAAATATCAGAGATTTAAAAAGCGGAGGCGTAGCGGCTGGCAGGCGATACGTTACGTCGTGATTGTACCAAAGCGAAAGGCAACAATGCAAAGACGGTATTAGATCACTAAACTCACTCTCTCTGCAAAGTTATACCCGATTTACTATTTTTTAAGGGGCTTTTGTATTATTAATAATACACGCCAGCCCCATCGTAAGCTTATTAACTAACACACAACAATTTAACAATAAAAAGAAATATAATTACAAACAAAAAAGACTAACATTCTTTGAGAGAATCATTAACAAATTTATGTAACTTAAAATATCTCAAAGGTCCACTTAAGATTAAATTAAAAACAGCAGTATTTCGAAAATTTAAATTTAGTTCATGCGTTAATGTTTCTCTCCCGATTTACTTGAAGTTTAACATATTCCTACGTTAAAGGAAACTACGCGAGTGAAATTGTGTAAAACTAGCATAGTATATTACTGTAGCTTTTATTCCCAACTGCTCCTATCAATGATACATACATAGCATCACGCCTCAATCCCATAAGAGTAGACAAAGACCACGTCCTTCCACTTGCCACGATCCTTGCATATCTCCTTCGCTTCTTTCATTCTCATTAAACCTTTCATACAAGTTCCACGGTTGAGAGTACTCTTGACTTGGCCCTTATTTAAAATGTCCTGGATTTGGTCCAGGAACGTTGGCCTTGGTCTTCCTCTTCCAACTTTCCCATTCAGTCTTGACTCATAAATCTGTTTTGTCATTCATTCAAACCATCTAAGCATAAGTAAGTAACAGCCCATTAACGTTCCACTACTGGGCACAGGCCTCCTCACTCCGAGGAGCGAGGGTTTTTAGAGCATTGACCCACCGCGATGCTCCACTAGTACACAAGTGCACTCTCTATTCCTTCACTCTCATAGACCGATGTGACGGGAATCCGACACGATCGGAGAGAGATCAGGCGCAGGACCGACGGCTTAACGTGCTCTCCGAGGCACGGGGGTGGATCACACCGCCAACTTCCCAACTTCGGGCAAATATTGAGAAAATCTTAATAGAAAACTCAATATTGATTTTTGAATTGGCCCGACCCGGGACTCGAACCCAGGACCTCATGTCTGTAGTCAAACATATCTGATCTAAGCATACGTTTCTCAATTTTAGTCACTACATCTTCTTTTATACCACAACGTTCTCTTATCACACAATTTCTAAGTTTGATACTCAGTTTCAATCCACTTATACTTTTGTGCTTTTTCTGCCAACACTCCTCCATGCACAGCCAGTCTGGCCCTTTGAGACACCATCTGGCTATTCATAAAGGCGTGCAGAGCACCATTTACCATATTCCCTGCATTTACTCTCCTTTCAATATCACTTTCACATGTTCCATCTTTTGTAAATTTAGATCCCAAGTATACAAATTCTTTCACCTCTTCTGGTGTTCCCCATCCATCATCATCATCAATCAAATTTGCTTCTTAAATACCTACTGTAATCCAAAAAAATAGAAAGTTGCTTGGAACAACAGAAACTTTAAGAGAACTTAGTAACGTTTCTAATGTAACATTTTACTAACTTAAAATAAATTGTTACAGTTCTTCCTCTGCGAATGGGTGCTTTTAAGGAAGGAAGTTGACGACCAACGGGTGTTAAGTATTTGCATACCAGCGTGGCTTCGTGGTTTCTACTGCCCTCTGGCTTCATTTGCTTTTGGCACCTGTTTCATCGAATTAACAACGAATGTCGCCAAAAACGTCATCGGAAGACCAAGACCGCACTTTTTCGATGTAAGTTATTTAAATGAAAACTTCTTTTATATTGAATGAGTCTGAGCCGTCACGTTCATTCGAGTATATGGCTCATCTCTACAAAGTTACAGTCAATGCGTCTCTGCTTTATATTACATAAATACTAATAATAAGTTTATACTTTTGTCGTGTGTTTTTTTTATATATAAACCAGCTTCTTTTAAACAGTTTATTGTTATTATATATAGGCACATAACCACAAGGCATAGCCGGTTAAACAAAACTTTAACTTTTGATAAAATGAGAACAGTTTTACGCTTTGAGACACCTTTTCCTTTGTAACTAATCACGGCCGAAGCCTCCCACCAGTCAGCACTTTAAAACAATAAAAAGATATTTTAAACTAAGTATTTTATGAGTTTTCAGTGAGTAAATCTTTTCCGGGTGTATAATAAAGATATACAGGATAAAAACCCGTAAAATTATTTGTTCTATTTTAGTAAACTTTAACTTTTGATAAAATGGGAACAGTTTTTCGCTTTGCGACACCTTTTCCTTTGTAACTAGTCACGGCCGAAGCCTCCCACCAGTCAGCACTTTAAAACAATAAAAATATATTTTAAACTAAGTATTTTATGAGTTTTTGGTGAGTATCCAATTTAAAACTGCAATTTCCTCTGCCCTATATCGGACCCGGTACCATTTCTATATATTGCCCAAACATTTCTGTGTTAACACGTTCGCTGCATTACGAGATCTATTAGATCTCGCGCAGGACTTTCGTATTGTGCGTTGACTATAATCGTGTTGTTTCACTCCCTTCCGGAGGCTCACGTGAGAAGTTCTTTTAGTATGAGTAAGAGAAATATACATATTTGCTTCCTAATTAAAGGTGATTTCAAGGACATAAAAGAATAGTGATGGATTAGGTCCCTAACGTACATTAGTATAATTATTTTCATTCCTTGTGTTAGGGGACATATTAATAACCTTGGTAACTTGAAAACTGTATTTTTAGGGGACTCATTAGATCCCTAACGCAAGAATGGGTAGGTTAGTTACGAGATCTTTTAGATCTCCAAAGCACCAGCTTTAGAAAGTTCTTTAAAAATGATGGCGCAGGGAACGTGTTAAACTTGTACATCTCATTTTGGAATAAATCCTACTTTTTTTAGATAACATTCCGACTTACATTAATACGGTCGGTGTTTATAATTAATTAATTACATATCGGTAATTAAAAGAGCAATTTTTTATCATTTCTTTTATACAATCGGTATAGCAACAGCTAATCTCAGTGGCAATTAATTTCAACTGTCGATAGCGTGTCTAAATCATGTCAGATACATTATCAATTTTCTAATCAAACATGCGGAAATATAAAACATGTATGTCCCGTTAGTGACTAATTATTAATCCGTGTTCTTCGAATTACGATAAACTAACTAATACGCTCAACATCTAATTTGTTTGTAGAACAGTCTGTTCGTTGGTAATACGTCTACCACTGGTTCGGAATTTTGATGCCGATGACATCATCTTCAACATTATAATATACATCACGCCTCATTCCCATAGGGGTAGGCAGAGACACCATCCTTCCACTTGCCACGATCCTTGCATATCTCCTTCGCTTCTTTCATTCTCATTAAACCTTTCATACAAGTTCGTCGGTTTAGAGTACTCTTGACCTGGCCGTTATTTAAAATGTCCTGGATTTGGTCCAGGAACGTTCGTCTTGGTCTTCCCCTTCCAACTTTCCCATTCAGTCTTGACTCATAAATCAGTTTTGTCAGTCTCCTATCATTCATTCAGACCATCTAAGCATAAGTAAGTAGCAGCCCATTAACGTTCCACTACTGGGCACAGGCCTCCTCACTCCGAGCAGCGAGGGTACTCTTGACTTGACCCTTATTTAAAATGTCCTGGATTTGATCTAGGAACGTTCGCTTTGGTCTTTCCCTTCCAACTTTCGCATTCACTCTTGACTATCACATCCTCTTTATCTTTCCTCTTTGTCTCATTCACACAAAGTACATCTAGGCACATATCATGCATCATCTGGCATACTTCATCAATCTTTTCATTCATTCCTGCTCTTACATTCAATGTAGCAAAGCGGCTTTCTGTAACCCGCTTTTTGTCCCCATCAGGAATGTGACGTGATGGCTTGCGAATCTCATCGCCACCATTTCTGGTTTTTATATATCTGTGAACTTTGTAGTTGGTCTATGATTAGGTCTGCAATAGACTCTATCGCTACCCAATCGCAGCTTCGGTGCGGGGGGGGGAGGGCATAGACTCCACAATGGGTGGGAAAAAAACCACGTGAATAACAACATTGGATAAAGGATAATTAATTGAATTACCGATAGAATAACAACTCTATCGAACGACGTGAACGGACATTACAATTATTAACACCATTCCGTTCCCACGAGAAGCAAGGGAACATAGCTCCATTCTGTCAGAGCATCGCATGCCAGAATAAGGCTAGCCTATTGTGGGTTCGCCCGGTCCCAGGGCCACCGCTTGCGACTAGGCAAATGCCCCTAGCCATGAGTCCCTCCGAAAGGTACTCCTTGGACTGGCAGGAATGGGTATGAATATGGAATAAATGGGAGGAACGGGTTGAAAGACGGGAACTTTTCAAGGAAGCGAAAGGAAAATATACGGTAGTAGGACTCGGAAGACCTGAGAAGGTTCAGTAATAGCTCGGGGAGCCGGAATCGCATACCCGTGTACTATGACTATCGGAGATATAGACAAAGATGTGTACCCCCTGACCTTACCTGCCTTTTATATATGTGGAGGCAAATCTAAAACTGATTGCGGATTGAAATATAATATATATATATATATATATATATAATATATCGACGCTAGTGCGAGTTTTTTTGAATGTTTGTTACCTCATATCTCCCGACTGGGTGGACCGATCTTGATGATTTTTTTTTTAAATGAAAGGTGCTCGTCATAGGGTCCCATTTTTTTAAAACCAGTTCTGATGATGGCATCCATGAGAAAACCGGATAAGTGTTAAATTTGAATTAAGCATGTGCGCGACAAGTGGACGAATAACTCAAGATCATGCCAACCGATTTCATTGATTCTTTTTTTATTGGAAAGGATATACTTCAAGGGTTGTTTTGTGATAGTTTGGTTAGGTTTTGATGATGGAATCCATGACCGTGTGACAGAACTCTTCAATTCTTAGGAGCAACGAACGATACTCGACAGAATCTTCTATAACTTCGGTATGGTCAAGTGCTAGTCGTAGTTAAATATGAAGATCAATGGAACTCCTCAACGGCTTACAGTAAGAGTGTAATTTTTGGCAAAATCTATAACTGTCTATAATGACCTTACGTTTGTTGCAACACGTTTACTTCAGATTCACTAATTTTTGGTTCTTCGTATTCTTATATTTGGACGGGGCACATGGTCCGATGGACGTTGGGGGCCGAAGGTGCTGGAGTGGCGACTCCGCACTGGACGGCGCAGTGTAGGCAGACCCCCCACAAGGTGGACCGATGATATAAAGAGGGTCGCCGGTAGCAGCTGGAGCCAGGCGGCGCAAGATCGGGCCTTGTGGACGTCATTACGTGAGACCTATGTCCAGCAGTGGACGTCCATCGGTTGAAGCGACGACGACGAAACATTCTTTATTGGACTATCATCCATTTTGATATTTTTACAGACTTTTACGTTTGGGAAAGCGAATTCAACACTTAGACTTTGCCAAGTTTAATATTAAATTATTAACAGAAAAAAGGTTATACTGAGTGATCTCTTAAAGAGTTTTCTACTTCGTTAAATGGACTATCCAAAGCAAACAAACACAATAGTATTAATATAGATAAATGTCTTAAAGATAACTACAACAAAATATTCTTCATTAAAGTAGGCTTTGATAAGGTCTTTTTAATCGTCATGAGTCTGTTACCGAATTTACTACCGATTCCTTTGAGAAACCAGTAAGAAATAACATTTCTCTTATTTTGATAGCATTATGTGTTACGGCATACTGTTATGGGGTAATAATAATAATAGGGGGTATTCCAAACAAATTAATATGCTCTAAAAAGTAAAAGCGCTTAAGCTTAAGCTGTGATAAGAGAACGTTGTGGTATAAAAGAAGATGTAGTGACTAAAATTGAGAAAGGTATGCTTAGATGGTTTGGGCATGTAGAGAGAATGAATGAAAGGAGACTGACAAAAAGGATTTATGAGTCCAGAGTGAATGCGAAAGTTGGAAGGGGAAGACCAAGGCGAAGGTTCCTGGACCAAATCCAGGACATTTTAAATAACGGCCGGGTCAAGAGTACTCTAAACCGACGGACTTGTATGAAAGGTTTAATGAGAATGAAAGAAGCGAAGGAGATTCGCAAGGATCGTGGCAAGTGGAAGGATGTTGTCTCTGCCTACCCCTATGGGAATGAGGCGTGATGCTATGTATGTATGTAATTAAAAAAAATAATTGCGTATTCTTTTTTAGAGTTCTCCTAAGTAAAATGAAATGAAAATTATTGAATTCCTTAAAAGTCTTATCTAATTATTACGATAATATAATTTAGTTACAATTATTATTATATTTGGAGTCGGCGTGAGGCTTTCAAGATATGTGAAGATTAGTTAAGTGATAAAGATAATTTCAATTGCTCACAGAAGCTATATTACACATTGTAACATACAAAGCTATATTTAAAAGAGTAACTGTTGAGTTTCTTACTGGTTTATTCTCAGTGGAATCAACTCTCCGAACCGGTGGTAGAGTTATTAGCAAGGGAAAGACTTCTGACGATTCAAACGTACATTTTGAGCCTTCTTTCTGATTCTATTTGTCTCAAATTTTCTATAATAAACATCGTCTAATTTAAAGTATATTGAAGATTTAAGTGTATTGTTGAATCATTGATCATCATGTTCGACTACAGACATCAGGTCCTAAGTTCGAGTCCAGGGTAGGTCAATTCGAAAATCGATATTGAGGTTTCTATAATACTTTATTAATATTTGCCCGAAGTTGGGAAGTTGGCCGTGTGCTCCTTCACCGTGCCTCGGGGAGCACGTTAAGCTGTCGGTGCCTGATCTCTCTCCGGTCGTGTTGGATTCCCGTCACATCAGACTATGAGAGTGAAAGAATAGGGAGTGCACTTATGTACTACGCCTGCCAATCTATACTCTAAACCCCCTTTCTCAGACGAGTGAGCAGTGCCCAGCAGTGGGATGTCAATAGTCTGCTACTTACCTTTTTTTATTAAATCATTTGTATTTCCAGTTGTGCAAACCATCGATAGACTGCAGTCTCGCTGAATGGCAGAAGAGGTACATCCAGCCACATGAGTATCAGTGCCTCGGCGAACAAACGGACAAGTTTACAGACATGCACATGTCTTTCCTCAGTGGTCACTCTGCTTGGTCCGCATTCACCATGTTCTACTTAGCTGTAAGTTATATTTATATATATATGTCGGAGAATAAGAGAGGAGAGAAACATAAAGCATGAGCATAGGGTTCTCCGAGGACATCATCGTTAGTGACACCCATAATTCAATTACCATACTGTGGGCTTTGATGGGTAATGTTGGTGCAATAAAACACTTTATTAATTAACTCAGATTATAATGTTCAATCACTAAATGTTCTCCATATCAAGTTACATAAGCTCATTTATAATAAAAGCTAGGAACGCGCCAGTTACAACAATCGACCGCTCCAGCGGACCGCCACTCGAGAACTACCGAGAGACGCGCGCCGGATTATAACTATTGACTATTGCACTCCGACATATACGTTTGAATAGTGTATATAGTATAAATTGAATAGTATCTTTTTCAATATCATTTACTATTTGTAAACACCAGTAATTATATGTAATAGAAGGTACAGACTTCTAATGTAAGGTTAACACTATTTCAGAAGTCTGAGCTCCAATTTGCAAAAAAATAATAAAAAATTTGAATAATTGATGTATGGATTGATGTATAGCGAGATAAATATATGAAATCTATATACTCACTTACAAAAAAATACACAAAACAGCAGTAAATACATTAACTGATACAATAAAAGTAAAATTATAGGTAAATTATAAAAATTAATCGAATTTCAAGGTAAATTTGTTATAGGAAGAAAAACCGCTTCGTTACCTAATGTTTTACATCGCCAGGATGTCTGTGTTCCCTTTCTATCACGCGGTAGGCAGGTTCATGCTCTCTCCCTCTAGCCCAACGCTAACAGCGCTTGCCGTATTGCTAACAAACGCTTCCCTCTCTCTCTCTACTCGGTGCGATAGACATATACCATTGGCAGTGAGCTTATAACCTTTAAGTTTATAAGTTTAATCAATAAAATATGTTATTAATCAATAACCTACCCTTAAGTTATCATACATAAAATTTAATTAATAACACAGTTAAATAATTTCAATATTGAATAGTTTAATATGGGAGCAAGTCTGGAGCCTGAAAAAGGGTCTTAGAGCAGTGTGGTGGGTTCAGGAAGGGTTTGGATCCCAAAATCCAATCTGTTGTTACTATTTAGTTTTACTAGTAATAAAATATCTATCCTTTACAGTTATATCTTGAGAAGAGAATGGTATGGCGCGGAACTCGAGTACTTCGTCACTCTCTCCAGTTCGCTGCAGTGATGCTGAGCTGGTTCACAGCATTGTCCAGGGTTTCAGACTACAAACATCATTGGAGTGACGTCTTAGCCGGGTACTTCCTCGGACTTACCTTCGCTGTACTCATTGTAAGTTACGACGAAAGTTTCTATGGCACTTTTCTTTTAGTCCTTTAAAGTTTAGAGCTTTTTTATTAGATTCTGAAGATTGTGGTAATACAAAGCTCTGTACCTTTTGTATTATTTATCCTTGAGAAGCTTTAACAAGAGCTCATATACTTGTTCCATATGCAATGTTTTTGGTCATATCTGTACAAATATTTCAATCTTTTTGGATATGAATATATTATGTGTAATAATTGTATGTCTGTTTACCATATTACACTTACCACCTACCTTCTTCTCTCTTTTTTTGACGGTCTACCTAATGACAGGGTCTGGAAGAGATCGATTATTCGATGGTAACGATAATTGTTACATTGTTATGTGACAGTTAAACAAACTTGTCCTTTTTGTTAAAAACTATTTATTCACTTTATAATTTAAAAATAAAACTAAACAATAACTTAATTACGATTTAAAAGAAACAGAGTAATGAGAAACAAAGTAATGAGAAACAGAGTAATGAGAAACAGAGTAACAATATTAGAACTAAGGGTGTTGGATATAGAATGTGTGTGTAATTGGGAATGAGGGAGTATTTATACAGGACGATGTGGTAGGGATGAGACGTGGAGGGTGTGAGAGGGTTGTTAACTTAACTAGCTTCTTTATTGTAACGAACTTTATCTACTAATTGATGTTTACAATGATAATGAGTGAATACTAGTGAGAATATGGAATGTATGTATAAATATGAGTATTATATAACAACATTACATCGTATCGTGGTGTTCAATAAAACATTATCCATCTATGTAAATCTTATAACATTTAACTGGAAAAGATCGTGCCTGATCTAAAATGCCTTACCTGGATCCTTGACTTGTTTTAGGACAATTGGAATGATGAGAATCGTTAGCCTTTTTAAATTTAAAGTAGGCTGCTTTTTATATCGAAGTTTTCACGGATAATTTCCAGTATCTTTATAAATCTCGTCAAGAAACTGTCATAGATTAAGTCTGGAAACATCTAACAATGATTCTTCCGAAGGAGTCTCAATTTATTACTCATCCGTTGTTAAGATTGATTTATAATTCGTTTGATGTTCAAACTTTCTTTAGGCATTTTCAAAGATAGTTTTACTTTAGATATTAAAACAAGTGTTCTTTTCAAGATTCATTGTCACGTGAAGAAGGAAGAACGTAAATGTTTCCGCTGAAGCCCAATCTGAAAAGAATACTTGTTCGGTTTCACCTCCCATCCTTAAGCTTTATGCGTCCTCTAATTACATTCAAGGGCCGGTAAAGGGGATTCATTCCATAGCTAAAAGATTTCCTAAAAATATGATTGTTAGAGAATTTTTGATGTTAGATTTTAGAAGATTTTGTGATTTTTTTAAGGTTTTTAAATATTATTTTCTCTTGCAGTGGACATGGGGCACAGATATTTTGGATCTCAAACGGAAACATAAAGCTCTTCCACAGCACGAGTTATATGTTACACAGCACCATCAGATGGCTGCTCCAGCGTAGTTTTTAGATATGCCATGTTAAAGTTGAGGCCATGAGAGCAAGAAAGACCAATTGCTAAATAGCATGAAATGGAAATCAAGGAAATTGCCTCAGAAACTGTTATGCTTAATCACTGATTGAGGATACTTACATATTCACGCTACCGCAGCTACAGACATAACAATTAGGTTAGATTAGTGTTCTTTTTTTTACAGTTTTGGCGCTGTTAAACTTCACCGAAACAAAAACAAAACTTACCTAAGTCAAAGTCTAAAAACGCCATTTGTAATGTTAGTTCGGAATAGTTTTCTATTTAGAGTGTTTTCGTTACGGAGAAACGCCACCGCACTAAAAACTAAACTAACCTAATCTTAAAAATTATTATTTTCTAAAAAAAATAGTATGGGTTGGTCTTTTTTAGCCTTTTTAAAAAACTACCCTTAAAAAATTTAATATTAGTGTGATTTAGTTTATTTTAGACGTTTTTTGTCGCTGGGAAATGTCACAGAAGCAAGAAAACTAACCTAACCTTAAAAACCATCGTGTCTGTAGCGATGTCGTTGTCATCATTGATGTATCAATAATAGTTTCTAGAAATTTATCATATTATAACAATTTTATAACAAAATTTTGTTTAGTTGATTCTTGTTATCATGGCATCAGTCTAGTAAAACTGTTTGTGAGTTAGGTATACCACGTAAGTTATATTAATTAAAATTAAACTATATAACTATATTAGTTATATGTTAAAATTATACATATTTTTTAAGTTGTATTAAAGTTTTTATAAAATGTTAAGACTTTATGATGTCAGAGCTCCAATATAGTCATATATAAGATATACTTTACAATAAATAATTCATTATTGTTTTTATTGTCATATTTAGAAATATTTAATCTTAAAATACTTGTAAATATTGATATTTATCCGGAATTAAACAATATTTTAGTAGACAATAGCTAATAATACTTTAAACAAATAATACTTTAAACAATAACTAATAATACTTTAAACAAATAATACTTTAAACAATAATTAATAATACTTTAAACTAAATCGTGTACTTAAAGTTAAATTTAGATCGCCTTCAGAAATATAATAGCAATTGCGTCCTGTAGCGGTTTTGCTCTATATTAAATCGAATTGAACATTCGCTTCTTTTCTTATATATTATTCAATTAAAACCTCATTTTCTGAAAGATAAACTATTTTTAGTTATAAATTAATACTTTTTGACCATAGTAAAGTAAATTTTGAGACAAAAATAAATAGCGCGTTAATTGATATGGTTTACTGGACAGTAAATAATAAATTAATATTAAATTTTGACAAAACTAAAATAATGACAATATAATTGTGAATAATAAGGTTCGCCCAAGATTAAAAACTCATTATGATAATCAAATCATTACTGAAACCAAAACTATAAAATTTTTAGGAGTTCAAATAGATGAAGACTTAAATTGGAAAGCACATGTTGAATCAGTTTGTTTCAAGCTTCAAAAGTGTTCATATGCATTTTTCAGGTTATCAAAAAGTGTAAACAGAGCTACATTTTTAGTTGCCTATAATATGTCGTCTCTATTTTACGATACGGAATCATGTTCTGGGGTAATTCCACGGCACGTGAACTTAAACTGATAGCTGTAAACCATATTTAAAGGAATTAAATATATTAACGTTACCTAGTCTCTACATCTATGAATCCATGCTCTTTTTAAAAAAGAACATCACTCTATATAATAATATTAATAGCAATAGATATAAACAGATTCTAAGAGTACCACCATCCAGGACTACAAAATTCAGCAACAGCGCATATATTATACTACCGAATCTATATAATAAACTACCTGCTGAACTCATTACAATTAGTGACTTTTTTAAGAGACTATCTGTTAGAAAAAACTTTCTACACGCTAGATGAATACTTAAATTAATTTTATTTATAATTTGTCAGACGAAGCATTCGTGTGCTTACTTTTACATAAGTTGAGACAAATTTACATAAACGGTACTCCTATGCATAAGGGGATATTGATACGTAAGTGTAAAGTTGAGGAATATTTCAATGGTACTAATGTTTGAATCAGTCTGATTTTTTAATTAANATCGATTTTTATTTTTTTTAATTTTGCCGATATTTCGACCCAGTTGCATGGATCGTGGTCACGACGTTACTGCTGTGGTCGGTTGTGTCAAGCTGTCAAGGGCAGAATCTGTCTACCCTACGTATGATCCTTTTATTTTTCACGGCACCCACATCCATTTTTCGGCATACTACACTCACAACGTCACGTTTTAATTTTGAAAAATTACGTCGTTTATTCATTTCGCATAGCTTCACCACTGGATTCCACGTATCAGCCAGCTTAAAACCATCTATCAATGGATTCAACCATCAAGATGGTTTAAAAAAAAAAAAAACGCCATCGTGGTATCTACCCGTTCAAATAGTCAATATGTTAATAAACCACGAAAATTTAAGTTTAAAACAATTAGTTGATTGACTTTATTTTACATATTATGCATCCTAACTATCTATAATATAATTTGATTTGTAATATTGCTGAAACTAGACAATAAGAAAGGAATAAAATTTGTACACCGGAAACGGTAAAATGTGATGGACACTTATATTGTATATTGTAACATCTACAACTGACCACATTTGACAAATCAATAAAAAAAAAATAACAGTTACAATTGCATATTATCTTAATCCGTATTTCACTCTTATTAACTTTAAACAATTACAATAAAATTTAAAGTTTAAAGTTAAATTTAGATCGCCTTTGGAAATGTAATAGCAATTCCGTTCTACAACCGTTTTGCTCTTTATTAAATTGAATTACATATTCGCTTCTTTTCTTTATATATATTTTAATTTATACCTTAATTTTAGAAAAACTAACCAGTTTTAATAATAAACTACTAAATAACAATTACAATTGCATATTGTTTACTTTAAGCCGCCTATTAATTATTTTAATTGTTATTGAATAAACTATATATAAAAAAAAAAATACTTATTTGTAGTTTTATTTTAAGACGCAATCATTCTTTAATATCTTGTTAATTTAAAACAATCCCAACTGCATCTAATCAAACTGTTTTGTAAAATAAAATGCTCTTTTTCAGGATTTCATTTGAATATTTGTTTTATGCTTTATTAAAATCATTAAATGTAGTATTAAAAGTAATTAAGTAATGAAATATAGTGTTGAATTGAAAAAATAGTGTGTATCTATAAAGTTTTTAACAGGTTTATTTAACAATAACGATTTTCTTTTATGAATTTTCTTTTGTTCCTATATTTTTTGAACCCTTTGGCTTTGTTATTAATTTGAATACGTCTAATAAAAGTAAACAGTTTCATCTCATGAAAGTGAATGCATTTTCTTAATTTTTCATTCTACCCCCATCTCGTTACTAATTACATTTTACGACACCGTATTTTTGTCTGTCTATTTAAGTTACTTATATATAAGTTTAATTTAAGTGTGAGTATCATTTAGCAAAGAGGCAAAGAACTAGGGTGCTTAATGAAGGAATCGTCCATTTCTGCATTAAAATCAAGATATATAAAAAAACAGATAAAATTAATTGATTACGAGAAGCTTTACGTCAAAGAGAAAATATTTTTGTTCAAATGATTTCAATTGCTGATCTTTGAATTAAAAAGAAATATATTAAGCGAAGAGTTACTTCAACTGCAGATACACAGATGTCTAATAACAGGAATTATCAGATTAAAGTGTCCAAAGTATCATTTTATATCATCGTACCTAATTTATCGGTCACGAATCGTCAGTGGACTGAATAATGAAAATACGGTGCCTCGGTCGCGCTTCGTTTTTGTATTAATTAACTTTTTTTAAACTTATTCTAACTTAGTTATAACGGATCACTGATTACTACGCAGCTCTTTGTAAATGAATTCATCGCAAATTTTCCTCAAGTTGTACGATACCTATCGGGTATGAGTCTATTTTAAATTTAAATTGATATTTTGATCCATATATAGATTAAGAATTAGACGCAAAACCCAGACCTATACTCAGACTCACACATGTCTGTTAAATTTGCAATGAATTCTAATGTATTTTTACGTCAATAAGGTATACGAGGTGTGTTCAAAAAGTATCGCGAATTTTGAATTTTCGCGGGTTACGTATATTCGAATTTCGAATTTTTTGTGGCGTCATGTTGGTACTCATGTCTCTCACTTATGCCGACAAGCTCGGCCATTTTGAATGTTCATTTAGTTGTTGACAGCTGCTTTGCTTGCACGTGTTTTGGATCGTCTTCGATTTTTACCTATTCAAAAAAATGGATCAAAGAACCTGTATCAAATTTTGTGTGAAAAACGAAATTAAGTGCGCGGATGCATTCCGAATGTTGACTGTGGCATACGGAGAAGCTACCTTGGACCGAAGCAACGTTTATCGGTGGTACAAAATGTTCTCAGAAGGCCGAGAAGATGTGAACGACGAAGAGCGTGCCGGACGCCCGAGCACTTCAACAACAGACGAAAAAATTAATGAAGTGGAGAAAATGGTATTGGCCAATCGTCGAATCACCGTTAGAGAAGTTGCTGAGGACCTAAACATATCGATTGGCTCGTGCCATTCGATTTTTATCAATGATTTGGGCATGAGACGGGTCGCCGCGAAATTCGTACCAAAATTGCTCAATTGTGACCAAAAACAGCATCGCATGAACATTGCTAATGAGATGTTAAACTCTGTCCGCGACGACCCAAATTTGCTCCAGAGGGTCATAACTGGTGACGAATCGTGGGTTTATGGTTATGACGTGGAAACCAAAGCTCAATCATCTCAATGGAAGCTGCCGCACGAACCAAGACCGAAAAAAGCGCGCCAAGTTCGATCGAATGTGAAAGTTTTGCTGACAGTTTTCTTTGATTGCAGGGGCGTGGTGCATCATGAGTTCTTGCCACAGGGAAGAACGGTCAATAAGGAATATTACCTGCAAGTTATGCGCAATTTGCGCGAAGCAATCCGCCAGAAACGCCCGGATTTGTGGAAGAACAAAAATTGGCTTTTGCACCACGATAACGCCCCTGCTCACACATCGTTGCTTGTGCGCGACTTTTTGGCCAAAAACAACACACTAATGATGCCGCAGCCACCGTATTCCCCAGATCTGGCCCCCTGTGACTTTTTCTTGTTCCCTAAACTGAAGAGGCCCATGAAAGGACGACGTTACTCTTCTCTTGACGAGATAAAGACGGCATCGAAGGAGGAGCTGAACAAGATAAAAAAAAATGATTTTTTGAAGTGCTTCGAAGATTGGAAAAACCGTTGGCACAAGTGTATAATATCTCATGGGGATTACTTTGAAGGGGACAAAATAGATATTCATGAATAAATAAATAATTTTTGAAAAAACACAAAATTCGCGATACTTTTTGAACACACAGCGTATGTATGTAATTCTAATCCAGATTCACATCCATATCCAAACCCAGACCCAGATTCCTTACTAGTCTCACACCAAGACTAAGTCTCACATTCGTCTGAAAATTTCGCCATCAATTTTAATATATTTTAAGCTGTCAATAAGGAATATTTGTCTATGAAGTGCAATTCTAATCCAAATTCACATGCATATCCAGACTCAGACCCAGGTTCTGCTTTAGACTCAAACCAAGATTAAGACTCACATTTATCTGTAAATTTCGCGATCAATTTATATGTTTTTTAAGCTTTCAATAAGGAATAAGTGTATATGTGAATTGCAGTTCTAATACAGATTCAGACCCATATCCAGACCCATACCCAGATTTCGCACCAGACTCTAACCCAGACTGAGACTCACATTCATCTGCAAATTTCGCAATCAATTTTAATGTTTTTTTATGCTGTCAATAAGGAATATGTGTATATGTGAATTGCAGTTCTAATACAGATTCAGACCCAGATTTCGCACCAGGCTCAAATCCAGACTGAGACTCACATTCATCTGCAAATTTTGCAATCAATTTTAATGTTTTTTATGCTGTCAATAAGGAATATGGGTCTATGAATTGCAATTCTAATCCAAATTCACATCCATATCCAGACCCAGACCCAGATTTCGCACCAGACTCGAATCAAGATTAAGACTCACATTCATCTGCGCATTTCGCGATCAATTCTAATGTATTTTTAGTCTGTCAAGGAGGAATGAAGCAGCTTGGTGGGTTTTAACTTCTAAGCATTTTTCTTATAAAAATGTCCTATAGATTGCAGTTACTTATTACTGTAAACAACTTACTGCTTCAATATAGTTTATTAATTTTACAATTAATAAAGAATTAACAAATAGGTAGAAGTATGCTCTTTTATGTATAATATGATAAAAAATTAATAATCTATAGTTTATTAATGAAATCTAAAAAAACCAATTCCATGCAATGGTTAGCTTTTAATATTACTGTATCGACAGTAAAAATTGAAGAAATAGTGACAGTTTTACCATCATCTTGCATTGCTATAACGTTAAACAGTAAAAAGTAAGTTTCTCTGATGATGAGCAGAAAATTAGTTTCTTGACACGTGGGTGAAGATTTTAAGGAGTCGGATATTTTGAAGTTAAGATAAATTACGTTGAAAAATTAATTTGAATAAAGGAGCATCATGCGCGTAAATATGCTAATGGCACCACAGAAGTTGAAGTTTAACCCTTTTTATCACCACACTTTACAAAAATGCAATTTATTCTCTTAACCATATATTTTATTGAGAAATTACAGTTTCCTAAAGTTGAATTATTACTTTAAATAGAGGATATCTTATTTGCAGTCCACAAACTCGTTGATGTCTTTTATAGTGACGTATCATCCTTTCTTAACCCTTAGAGTGCGTAGAGTCGATGAATGCCTCATTCCCTTCGGGGTAGGTAGAGGACACGTCCTTCCACTTGCCCCGATCCTTGCATATCTCCTTCGCTTCTTTCATTCTCATTAAACCTTTCATAAGAAATCGTCGGGTTAGAGTAATATTGACCTGGTCTTTATTTAAAATGTCCTGGATTTGGCCCAGTAATTCGCCTTCCATCTTTTCCATTCACTGTTGACTCATAAATCCTCGTTGCCTTTCATTCATTCTCTCTACATTCTCAAACCAGATACGCATATCTTTCTCAATTTTAGTCACTACATCTTTTATACCACAACGTTCTCTTCAAATGAAGTTAAAGCTTGATATGATTTGAGTGGTTTGGTATGTCCTTTATACACAATAGAAAGAATTACGAAAGTCTATCTACATTTGAAGAAAATAATCACGATTACATGCACACTTAATAGACATGGTAATTTTTTCGAAAATCCTTCTGCAATTTATGCCACACATGCAAAAATTGGCGGTGTGATTCACCCCCGTGCCTCGGAGAGCACGTTAAGCCGTTGGTCCTGCGCCCGATCGCTCTCTCCGGTTGTGTCGGATTACCGTCACATCGGACAATGGGAGTGAAGGAATAGAGAGTGCACTTGTGTACTATGCCTGCCAATCCGCAGTGGAGCAGCGTGGTGGGTCTATGCTCTAAAAACCCTCTCTCATATGAGTGAGGAGGCCTGTGCCCAGCAGTGGGACGTTAATGGGCTGTTACTTACTTTACTTACTTTTATGCAAAAATTAAAGAAAAACAGACTAAAGGAGTATATTTTCAACATCACAGAAAAATTTAGTAATCACTTCAATTAGTACTGAAATTTACTTAATATATGTTTGGGGGATTTATTAATGTCGTAGTGCAAGGATCTGTGGATCGCTGGTCCGAGTGTAATAGTCTGTGGAACGCTGACGCCATCTGTGTATCGGCGTGGGGGCAGAGTCAATAAGTGGCAGTTCGGCGCGTCTCTCGTCAGTTCGCGAGTGGCGGTCGGCCGGAGTGGTCGACTATTGAAGCTGTCGGGTTCTTAGCTATTATTGTTAATGAGTTTGTGTAAATTGATATCAGGAACATTAAGTGATTGAACATTATAATCTGAGTTAATTAACAAAGTGTTTGATTGCGCCAACATTACCCATGAACGCCCACAGAATAAGAAATTAAATAATGGATCCAATTAATAACGATGTCGGCGGAGAACCCTACGCCCTTGTGCTTTATGCTTCTCCGTTCTCTCTTATTCTCTGAAATATATATATTCTACCCAGTTCCTTATGGTTATATCTTTGGTATTTAAGTTTAGCTTGTATGTATGCTGACATATTCTTAGATTTTTCATATCTGTGTACCTACACCACATGTTTAATAAAATTCTTCCACTTTCTGGGGTTCCTGGAACAGATCTCTCCAAAGGGATACTAACTTTAATTTCTCATTACTGTGACATCTTTTTTGGTGCATAAATAAATAAAAATTACCTCAGCGCTGAAAGGGTTAAATACGCTACCCTCAAAATGAAATCATTTGAACCCATTTAATAAAGCAACTCTAATATATTCTATATTATACATAATTGTAGTCATTACATTTAAAAAAGGTAAGTAGCAACCCAGTGACGTCCCACTGCTGGGCACCGGATTTCTCACTTATAAGAAAAGCCCTTCAGAACAGGGCGCGAAGAAACCCTCGTAACTTTAAAAGTCTTGCTCTAATATCATTACTCAGTCGTACGTTAGAAATATGACATCATAGTAATCAAATAGGCTCAAAAAGCACTCTTGAATCGTCCGTTGTTAATATATGTACCACCGGTTGTTGTTGTTGTTGTTGTTTTTCTTGCCCTTATTCCACTAGGAGGGGTCGGTACAGCAAGTTTCCTTTCGCCACTTCACTCTATCCGCAGTCATTTCTACAATCACGCCCTTTATACACATATCCTCTTTCACACAATTCATCTACACTTTTTTGGTCGCCCTCTCCCGGCCCTGCCGCTTACCATCATATTTAGGACCCTCTTGCATACATGGCTATCCTCCCTTCTCATTACATGTCCATACCAGGCTAACCTTCTACTCCTTAACTTCTCGGTCCCTGGTGCTACTTTCACACTTCCTCTAATATACTCATTTTTATTCTTATCTTTTCTTTTCCTTTCATTCACCCCTTTGGTGGTCCAGCACTCTGATCCACACAGGATGACAGGTCTTACGATCGTCTTATAAATTTTCCCCTCGGTAAAAAAAAGTAAGTAGCAGTCCATTAACGTCCCACTGCCGGGCACAGGCCTCCTCACTCTGAGGAGTGAGGGTTTTTAGAGCATAGACCCACCACGCTGCTCCACTGCGGATTGGCAGGCATAGTACACAAGTGCACTCTATATTCCTTCACTCTCATAGTCGATGTGACGGGAATCCGACACTACCGGAGAGAGATCAGGCGCAGGACCGACGGCTTAACATGCTCTCGGAAGCACGGGGGTGGAGCACAACTTCGGGCAAATATTAAGATAATCTTAATAGAAAACTCAATATTGATTTTTGAATTGGCCCGACCCGGGACTCGAACCCAGGACCCCATGTCTGTAGTCGAACATGCTAACCACTAGACCAATGAGGCAGATTCCCCTCGGTGCGGAACGTTAATTTCACTGAGAAGAAACCGGCAAGAAACTCAACGGTTACTCCTTTAAACATAGTTTTTGTACGTTACAATGTGTTCAGCTTTCACGTGCAAGTGGAATCAAGTCCAAACATCTTTGTCTCTCAAATAATCTTCAACATTGTGAGGTGTGGAGGCAAACCCAACATTGTTTCGGGTATCTTACTAAAATGCGTATGTGCAACCCGTCAAATGATTTCTGAACCTTCTTCATCCTAAAATATGGCAATGGAAGTTTGTTTTTATGTTTTCTGTTAAAATTATATGGGTCGCTCTTTTTGCTTTAAAAGCCTTGTGGATTAAAGAATCCTTGAATTTTTAATTCCAACCAATTTCGCAACCAATAGGAAATGTATACATGTGCATTCCTACAACTTTGCCGTTTCGCAACACGCCAGTCTAATTGGAGAATACGGATGCAACAAGTTGACTTTATGCAATGCTTCTGAGAACATTGAATAAGACGAATAACTCTTACTAATGCATTTGCATCCTTACTTCGCATTTCGAGATACATATCGCTGGTCCCTATTAAGAAAGTCGGATCTACAACTTCAATTGTCACCGTACAGATGCAATTGAATAACATTTTATATATCCGTGATAACATTCTTCTTCTATGACGGCGACTATCAAAATTTGATGTAACGAGTTTCATCGTGGAGGCACGCTGGTTTTCGATGAAACACGCCCAAGTACCCTGAAAACACCTCGTTTAGACAAAATCTAAACGGGAGTGTGGCACTCGCTGCCAGTAAGCCAGAATTCACCATTAAAACGCAGCGATACACTCCCCCATCCTTTAGTGGAGTACCAGAGGATCTGTTGACGCAATCTATCCTCGTACTGGGAAACTTAGGAAGGGGTAGGAGAAGCGCAAATCTACGCCTCCTACCTCCCAACCTCCTAAAAGCGTCTGCAGAGTCATCACTCTGCCTTTAATGTGCCTCCTTCAGCGAAATAACGGATTCACAAAAGGAGGCTACTGCCTTCCACTCCTTTTCGCTAGCGAGCATTGCGCCAACTATACCCGCCAACGAAAGGTCCCCTCCCAGCAACGACCTGAAAAGATTCTATCAAAGTGTGCTGCACCAAATCAAAAGGTGCGTCACACTCATGGCACACGGGAGTTTCCTCTCGGCGGACAATCTGATGTAGGTACATGGTTGGTTCGGCAAGTTCGGAATGCTCGGCGTGGGGACCCCAGCGGCATCTCTTGAGGTCGTTGGTCGGAGGGGAAAACAGCTACCACAGAGGATGCCATAACAAAAATCCACGATCTCATTTTGGTGAACAGCCGATTGAAGGTTACCGAAATAGCTGAGATAGTAGGCATCTCAAAAGACCACGTGGATAATATTCTGCAACATTTATTTTGGCTGGCAAGAGAGCTGTCGGTGCGATGGCTGCCGCGTTTGCTCAAAGAGTTTTTGTGTCGTCTATGGCTACACTGGTACAGAACAAAGACCAAGAAACACTCGAAACCGTGGATTTTATCCGTCGAACATGCTCCGAAGACGGCTATCTTATCGGACGGAAAGGTGATGACCACTGTTTTTTGCTGTCCACAAGATATAACCTACATCAACTGCCTGGACAAGGGTAAAACGATCACGGGCCTCGACTATTCCGAATTTTGGGCCGATTTGACACTGGGTTGCAAAAAACGACCTCTTTAGGCGAAAGGAAAAATGCTTTCCCATCTTGACAACGCAGCGGCTCACATTTCAGCTGTTGGAACAGCCGTACAGGTAAGTAGGCTACAAACTGCTGCCCCATCCATTATATTCTCCGGATTTGACCTGTGGGCCTTATTTTCGTTTCAAAATTCGAAAAATTCACTCGCCGGGCAGTAATTTGAGTCGAATAAGGAGGTTATCGCCGTCACGGAGGCCGGCTTAGTACAGCTCTGGGAAACAAATATCTCAAAATATCTCCTTCGCTTCTTTCGTTCTCATTAAAACTTGCATACAAGTTTGTGGGTTTAGAGTTAGTTCTCTTGACCTGACCCTTATTCAAAATGTCCTGGATTTGGTCCAAGAACGTTCGCCTTGATCTTCCCCTTCCAACGTTCCCATTCGCTCTTGACTTATAAATCCTTTTTGTCAGTTTCATTCATTTTCTCTACGTGCCCAAACATAGCATCACGCCTCATTCCCATGGGGGTAGGCAGAGACAACATCCTTCCACTTGCCACGATCCTTGCATATCTCCTTCGCTTCTTTCATTCTCATTAAACCTTTCATACAAGTTCTTCGGTTTAGAGTACTCTTCACCTCGCCGTTATTTAAAATGTCCTGGATTTGGTCCAGGAACGTTCGCCTTGGTCTTCCCCTTCCAACTTCATCAAAGCATACCTGTCTCAATTTTAGTCACTACATCTTCTTTTATACCACAAATTTTTCTTATCACACTGTTTCTTAATTTGTCACTTTGAGTTTAAGACACCATCTGGTTATTCATAAATGCGTGCAGAGAACCATTTATCACATTACTTGTATTCACTCTCCTTTCAATATCACTTTCACATGTTCCATCTTTTGTAAATTTAGAACCCAAGTATACAAATTCTTTCACCTCTTCCACTTGTTCCCCATCTATCAAAATATTGCCATTCCTCATAAATTCATCTCTTACAAAAAGCATAACTTTCGTTTTGTTTACATTGACTTTCATTCCTTTCATTTTCATAATATTTACCATCCCCTGTAGTTCAAACAAACAACGTGTAGGTGATAAATAAATCGCCACTTGTCCAAAATTTTTGGTAGTTTCTTATGTAGGTATAAGTAAAAGTAAGTAGTAAGTAGCAGCCCATTAATGTCCCACTACTGGGCACAGGCCTCCTCACTTCGAGAAGCGAGGGTTTTTAGAGCATAGACCCACCACGCTGCTTCACTGCGGATTGGCAGGCATAGTACACAAGTGCACTCTCTATTCCTTCACTCTCATAGTCCGATGTGACGGGAATCCGACACGACCGGAGAGAGATCAGGCGCAGGACCGACGGCTTAACGTGCTCTCCGAGGCACGGGGGTGGATCACACCGCCAACTTCCCAACTTCGGGCAAATATTGAGAAAATCTTAATAGAAAACTCAATATTGATTTTTGAATTGGCCCGACCCGGGACTCGAACCCAGGACCTCATGTCTGTAGTCGAACATGCTAACCACTAGGCCAATGAGCAGTAGGTATAAGTACTTAGTAGTTATTGGACCACTCGAATTTGACTGGTAAGACATACGAATGTCTTACCGAATTGTGTGTAACACAAGAAGTTGATTGATGTCAGAGGAGGGGTTGGTGGGAGAGTTGAGGAGGAGAGAGGAGAGGTGGAGAGAGTATCAATGGTGCTTAAATTATTAAAATGTGACCTGTGTATATTCTACAAAGTATTACATTGTTATACATACTGCAAAAAAACTTTATTATTCATTTTGGACTCCTATTTAAGCGAGCTTTTTTAGTTTTTAAAATCATTATTAAAGATTTTCTCTCACAGTGTCCATATATTGTACAATATGTTTTACGTAAGCATGAAACTCTTTGAACTTCATACCTTTATACGTAGTTGTATGTAATCTCCTGTATACCAGGTCATAGATGACTTTATAAAATAATTGCAGGTTAACTTTCAACCTTAATACTGTGAAATAAGGCTTGATATAGGTATAATGTGATTGTAAAAGGCTATATTAGTAGAGTTTACTTTCTCCAGCAGGCGATTTGGTTCGGAATGCCCGATGTACTGCCCGCGCCGCTTCTTCGCTACCTTCGCGTTCATAGAGTAACGACGTGTATATTTCGATAGGTATAATATTACCTGAAAAGTAATATTATATTTGAATTATATGATATATTCTTGAAATCGCATTGACAAACAGACATTCTTGCGTTAACATAGTGAATGAGTTCAGCAACAGAGTTTTACAGACTTAGACTTAGATATTTATATTGTAATATTGTATTGAAAAAAAGAATAACGTCATGTTGTACTTTCTTTAATTTCGAAGAATCTATTTTAAATTGCTTAATTTTTTTTACCTTATTTGAATTATTGTTCTTTTAATTGTATGTTTATCTACACTGAGAAATAGTTGCAACGCTGTAATGGTTCCTTCTATGTTTACACATTTGGGAGGCTTGCGACCAGCCATAGGAAGTTAATACTGCGTATTTTTTCCACATATAAGCATAATTGTATATCAATGCTTAGGAAACCTATAGCCAGTTATAGAACGTTAATACGACTTATTACTTTCCTTTATTAGAGGATAATTGTTCCCTGAGAGGCAAATTACATTCGGTCGCCTAACCTTCCGCGATGTATAATCAGGAGCAACCTGTCGCTCCCTCTCAAGTGCCTCCTTTAACGCGTTAATAGTCTCGCACAAGGAGGTTACGGCTCTCTATCCTCCTCTCACGTGCAATACTGGTCAGAGAAAGGTATTCGCCTGTAGACGACACCAGAAAATGTCACTGTTATTCCCACGCCGAGCACATTCTGCCACAATATGACACGTCGTAAAGACGGGGGCACCGCACCCATGGCAGATGGCCGATTCCTCCCGGCCCGCAATATGATGCAGGTACTTCCCGAAACAGACATGTCCGGTGATCACCTGCTCCAGTCCATAGGAGAGCATTCCGTGCCTCCTCCACAACCACTGTTCCAGCAAAGGGCGGCCTTCGCCCTCGTGACACCTGCTATGGGAGACTCGATATCCTCCCTCCATTTTATTATCAGATTCCTTTCAGCTAGGACTCTGTTCCTACGGGCTTATATGACGTTAATATAGTTATAGTTATTTGATGGGCACATTACGTATATCTACGATTAAGGACCTGTTCCCAGTTTTAAGACGTCAATTTTTCGTATTTTGTTACCTAATAGAGCATAACTGCTCTCTGCATATAACCTTTTTTTAATTTAGACGGCCTAATCTGGCGTTAATACTAAGTATTTTTTTTACTTCGTATGAGGAAAGTTGTACTCTGAGAGGCCGATTACGTTTATCTACGGTTAGAAACATTCGCAACGCAGTAAAGGTTCCCTCCCTCTTTGCCGCAACGAGACCGGCCGTAAACAATTGCGGGCAGTCCACGGCCGGCCCCCGCGAACGTCGCGCGTCGTATCGCGACATGTTAAATGACCCAACAACTGTCAAACTAAGTCATAGACAATTGTTTTTTTTTAGTGTTTTCCTATGTACCGTTGCGTTTCTTTTATTCCGTTAGTGCTGTGTTGTGCGATTAGATTTGTGTACACGTAACGTATTCAGATTTACAGTAAAAGGTAACGCGTAAGCAGATTTTAATGATGGCAATCTCATGGTATAAGTCAAAAAGGTTATTTAACACCGCTCGTTAGATGCTCGTGGTTATAAAACATACTTTAACTAAGATGAACTTAGAACTTACAGAAGGAACAACTTTAAAGAGATAATATCGTTATATCCTTTTAATTATAGTGTAGCTTAGTAATAACATCTAATCAAAACTTTTATTAGTAAGTTCATTAAACTCTTCTGAATGTTCATTAGACAGTTGGTTGTTAAACAATCTGACACTGGTTCGTGAAATTGATTTAACCGAAAAGAAACTGAGCACTTACTTTATTAGGCATAGTTTTATATAAGTGTGATAATGCAACTGGAATGAAATTATATTTTCATAGGTTATTTACTAATAAGACATTTTAAATTAATTCAATTTCAACACTAAAAATTATCTTAATTTATACAACCCGCATAACCGTCCAGACGTAGAATTTAAAAAAAAGGTTTTTTAACATACAAAGAACACCTAACTAGGTATTAGTTAGAAATAAATATAACCTTGGATTCTTGCAAATTAAATAACACATTTGTATTAAATAATATTCTTTATGATATTATTGGAACCTGTTTAAACATTCTTTTAGAACGGAATATATACATTTTAATTTTAACACATAAAAGTGCTTGTCTCACCCAATTCAGAATTTTGAATGCTAATGAATATTTTATAACACTAAATGTATTTGGTTATATGATCTCAAGTAGAGGAAATATCAAATTTGGAAACGTAGTTGTCGAAAGCATGTAAAAATATCTATCGTTTGATTATTAATAGATTTATTATTAGTAGTATATATTAGTATTTTTCATTATTTAAAATATTTGATCAAAACTTTAACAGAAACAAAAAAAAACTCCGTAAAATCAGAAATTGTTGGTTGTCAATTTCAAAAACAAATCAAATTAAAAGTGCCGTGCGTACAAAATACACATGTCAGAAGTGAAACTTCTTTGGCAATCCAATTTGTAAGTCTTGTTTATATTTATACAAATGTAAAACTTTAAATTTTCGAGACTTAGAGGGAGGGAAAAAGGAAGATATGTCAGGAATTTCATGAATTTAATTGTGATTAAAAATTAATTAATTTTAATACGAATAATTTATTGAAATCTCAAATGGCGAATTGTAAACAAAAATGCCACGTGTTTTTTGTCAATTTTAGTAATTATTAAATAAATATTTTATGAAAAATAGTATATTAAATGACTGCTACAAGTTATTTGTAAATATTAAAACTACCTAACCTTTTCATGCGTAAAGAAGTTAAAAAATAAAAAAAGGTTTTTTTTTACATTTATTTTGATTTCTGAACGACTTTTAAATTTGATTGATTTCTAAACGACGCGACGAAGATCAAATGTTTGACAGGTAGGAATAGTTTCTCAGCGAAATTTTTGTTTTTATTATAATGCAAGTTATTTTTGCATATTTTGTCACCTTTTAAACTTTCCCTGTTCTTCTCCAAATAATTCAAAACCACTTTTAACCAAATTAGCCAAATCATTCAGTTTAAGCGAGACTTTTATATATTAGGAACATAAAAGTTTAGTAAAAAGTGTAAACGAATTGTAATATTCAACATAGATATAACACAAGAAATTTATACATTAAATTTGACCATGATCTCATCTGATGGTAAGTGATGATGTAATCTAAGATGGAAACGCTCTAATCTGGTAAAAGGTGATTTACTTTTTAGGGATTTTTTACAACATCGCAGCGGAACGTAATTGATGTCTTTAGCAACACACTTTTGCTGGTAGGTTGGTATATCGGCACGACTGAAGCCTCCCACCAGTCCAGACTCAAACAAATTAGAAAAAACAACGTATTAAATTTGGCCTGCCATAAATCGTCGTCGTCGTCGTCGCTTCAACCGATGGACGTCCACTGCTGGACATAGGTCTCACGAAATGATGCCCACAAGGCCCGATCTTGAGCCGCCTGGCTCCAGCGGCTACCGGCGACCCTCTTTATGTCATCGGTCAACCTTGTTGGGGGTCTACCTACACTGCGCCGCCCGGTGCGGGGTCGCCACTCCAGCACCTTCGGGCCCCAACGTCCATCGGTCCGTCGGACTATGTGCCCCGCCCATTGCCACTTCAGGTTCGCGATTCGTAGGGCTATGTCGGTGACTTTGGTTCTGCTACGGATCTCCTCATTTCTGATTTGATCGCGTAGAGAAACTCCGAGCATAGCCCTCTCCATCGCACGCTGAGTGACTCTGAGCTTTCGAATGAGGCCCATAGTCAGCGACCACGTTTCCGATCCGTAGGT
>JACTOM010000922.1:6523111-6552890 GCA_015832385.1 Elymnias hypermnestra | reverse complement strand
GCATCGAAGGAGGAGCTGAACAAGATAAAAAAAAATGATTTTTTGAAGTGCTTCGAAGATTGGAAAAACCGTTGGCACAAGTGTATAATATCTCATGGGGATTACTTTGAAGGGGACAAAATAGATATTCATGAATAAATAAATAATTTTTTAAAAAACACAAAATTCGCGATACTTTTTGAACACACCTCGTATATATATGGTCCACAATTTCGTGTGTATATAAACGAAGAGATGAGGTGACAAAGTAAGAAATAGTGTGATAAGAGAACGTTGTAGATAAAAGATGTACATACATACATAGCATCACGCCTCATTCCCTTCGGGGTAGGCAGAGACAACATCCTTCCACTTGCCACGATCCTTGCATATTTCCTTCGCTTCTTTCATTCTCATTAAACCTTTCATACAAGTTCGTCGGTTTAATTGGCCCTTATTTAAAATGTCCTGGATTTGATCCAGGAACGTTCGCCTTGGTCTTCCCCTTACAACTTTCGCATTCACTCTTGACTCATAAATCCTTTTTGTCAATCTCTTTTCATTCTTTTCTCTCTACATGCCCAAACCTTCTCAATTTTAGTCACTACATCTTCTTTTATAGCACAACGTTCTCTTATCACACTATTTCTTACTCTGTCACTCAGTTTTAACCCACTCATACTTCTCAACGCTCTCATCTCTACCGCATTTATTTTACTTATGTGATTCTGCCATACCCAACTTTCACTACCGTACATAAGTGTTGGCATCAACACTCCTGCATGCACAGCCAGTCTGACCCTTTGAGACACCATGATTAAAATTTAGAAAGGTAAGCTTTGATGGTTTGGGTACGGAGAGAGAATAAATGAAAGGACAAAAAGGATTTATGACTCAAGATTGATTGGGAAAGTTGGAAGGGGAAGACCAAGGCGTACGTTCCTGGACCAAATCCAGGACATTTTAAATAAGGGCCAGGTCAAGAGTACTCTAAACCGACGAACTTCATTCAAAGATTTAATGAGAATGAAAGAAGCGAAGGAGATATGCAAGGATCGTGGCAAGTGGAAGGACGTTGTCTCTGCCTACCCCGAAGGGAATGAGGCGTGATGTTAAGTGACAACTCTAAAATATCGTGAATTATTAAGTAATATAGTGACAACACTGAAAAACACTGAGAACATTGTACAATATTACGAAATGTTATACAGTACAAGGTAACTTTAACGAGCAGAACAATTGTGTTCACACCAATCGTTCGAGTCTCTCGTGCTGCTTTATGGTATGGTTGTTTGAGGAGAAGTAGTGGTAAATTGTATTAATTCAAGTAGTGCAAGTGGTGTATATTGAAATAGTGAAGAAAATAAACATGTTAGTTAATGTGAGTTGGTGTTTTTATAATATGATGATACAGTCTTAGATGCGCATTAATCTGTTAAGAGGCATTTTACCTATAATAGTTTCTACACAGTCTTCACTTAGTGGTACGTCTTTGCCACCAGTCTTTGTTGCAACAGTCTTGAATGGAATATTCTAAGTGGGAGACTCTCTCAATCTAAGGCACTCTTTTCGCTTGCAGAGGCCATGGGTTTCGATTTATGGCAAAGCAAATTTAGTTAGTTACATTCTCGGACTTATCTGTGTCTGGACTGGTAGGAGGCTTCGGTCGTGGCTTATCACCGCCCTCAGCAAAGGCGCCCAACTAAGGAAAACATTTCCATTCCGTTTTATCTTATGTAGAAACCATAAGAGGTAAAATTACCTCTCAACAGGATAGCAAGCTTCCATTTGACACTGTATCATCTATATCATGAAATGATTTAGAGGGAAAGTGTGTCCTAATTGAAAAAATGAACAATGAAACCTTCACACAATGAGCCTCTAATAACAGGTTCAGAAAAGTTAAACTCTTTGTAAGACTAAAGACAGTCAATGGGTTTGAATGCTAACCAAGGTTTTTTTACCTTCTTAAAACGTATTGTAACAAATTTCTTGATATATTGGGGTATTGAGGGGTTGCAATGTATAAATCTATAAATAAACACCTGCTCTTCAATATAAATAGTGATTGTGTAACGCAAGTAAAAGTGGTTCTATAGCTGAGCCCACGTCACACCAACGCCTTATCTCTTACACCCATTGACCAATGCTGTCCAAAACAATCACCTACGATAACTGAGATATTCTAATGAAACAGGCTCAAGGCTCTACCAATAATGGATTCATTTTAAAATGTTGCAATCACAATAAATTTAGCAGTTTTGAAGTGAAACTTCTTATGGGATGGTTAGGAAAATGTCAGTCACTCGTTACGAGACTTGTGCCAAATCCCGAAAAGTTGGCCAAAACTCAAAAACCTTATAAATTTGTCTGAAAGTCAGTACTCGGGGGTTTTCGAGGTCGCCGAATACGAATCCGGAATCAAAGTTGATTTTGGAATTCATACATCGTCATCCAAAGAATCCAATTTTTTATTTATATGCGTATTCAGTAGGTCTGAGAATCGGCTATTATCTATTTTCCATACCCCTAAGTGATAAGGGTTGTTCACCCTTAAATTTATTTTTTCAACTTTTGGACGAAATTCTTTGTTTTTATTTTTTTTGTGATACGGCATCCAAAAATACATACAACCCTAAATTTTCACCTTTCTATCACCAACCCCTATTTTTTAATAGCGATAATAGTAATCATATGGCAAACAGCGTTTGCTGGGTCAGCTAGTATCTATATAGATATAATCATTTAAGATTCCGTGCCATTAAAGCAGAACAAAAAACTGTTCCAAAATCCTATAGGCCACCTCGCTGGAGTAATGGAGCGAGTACACGTTAACAGAGGGCCCCGGATTCGATCCATTATAGGGCGCCGATATGTCTGAGTCTGGACTGGTAGGAGGCTTCGACCGTGGCTAGTTACCACATCACCAGCAAAGGTACAATGCTGTATAAAAACCATAAGAAGTACGTTGGCTCTTAACAAATTAGCGTGTCCATCTTCGACTGTAACATTACTTACCATCAGGTGTGATTACAGTCAAGCACTAACCCCATCAGTAATAAAAAAGGCTCTCAGTGTGGCTCGAAATTTTTTGGGATATGTAAGTAAGTAGCAGCCCATTAACGTCCCACTGCTGGGCACAGGCCTCCTCACTCATACGAGGGAGGGATATTAGAGCATATACCCACCACGCTGCTCCATTGCGGGTTGGCAGGCATAGTACACAAGTGCACTCTCTATTCCTTCACTCTCATAGACCGATGTGACGGAAAATCCGACACAATCGAAGAGAGATCAGGCGCAAGACCGATGGCTTAACGTGCTCTCCGAGGCACGGGGGTGGATCACACCGCCAACTTCCCAACTTCAGGCAAATATTGAGAAAATCGTAACAGAAAACTCAATATTGGTTTTTTTGAATTGGTTGGGACATGTGTGGGGAGTCAATAGATGCTTAACATTAAGTTATGGAGTTGTCGCCCTTGTTCACCGCCCGCCATCTTGGACAAGGGGGTGCAAACCCCTTTTTCCCGATATCTCGGAAACTATGCGTCCTACAAAAAAATCTTAAGGACATAATTTGTAGCAAATCGCTGACTATATCATCTCTTACCATCAGGTTTGACCACATTCAAGCGCTAACCCGTCAGTAAATCGTATTTGCCAAAGAGTATTATAAAAATTGTTCATTTTTCTAAAGTTTTTGAATCATTTTAAAGTATAATAAATCAGTATAAAATTTCGTTTTATACGCAAATATACTTAATCAAGCTGTGTCAACATCCTCTGAGTACATTGGCTTGTAATATATACTAAACAGAGTCTCATTGGAGGCCTTAAATTTTATTCAACTCGTAAAAGGTTTGGACACATCTTAAGTAATAAATAACGGGCAAACCTGCAGTCAGTTACTAACTGATTAACTGTAGCTGAGCTGTAGCCATGGAGTGATCAGCTAACACGTTTGCCTAACGATACCATAAAGGAATGAAATTTAAAAGCCTTTGAGAGCAGTCCTGGAATATTTTTGGTAATCTTTTTCATCGTCTCCTCTCTAAGAGGTCTTGGGTTCGATACCCGGTAGAAGGACTTTAGGAAATTGCATCTATATCTGCATTACCTTAAAATATTGCATCTAATATCAAATGCAATCGCATTGAACGTCCATTAAACTTTATTACTGCAGCAGGACATAAATCTACCGGACAATTTCTTATGCTATTAAAATGTTAGAAAGCCCAAACATCAACACTAAATTAACAGCGATAGAGTGTTCATTTGCTGTAGCACTTAAAATACTTTTTAATGATTTATCTCTTAAATTAAAGAAATTTAAGATTTATTACATATACTCATTACAATCCTAGACTAGCTAAATTCAAAGGCCAACCTTCCCAGAATATAATACACACAAAATATTTAAAGCTTAAGCACACATAAGCTCGCACGCACGCACATACACAAATAAACACAGACACATAAACACACACATGCACTGACTCAAGGTTTTTCTACGTGATCGAATTAGAAATGAAGAGATCCGTAGTAGAACCAGAGTCACCGACATAGGCCTACGAATCGCGAACCTGAAGTGCCAATGGGCACATAGTCCGAAGGACCGATGGACGTTGGGGCCTGAAAGTGCTGGAGTGGCACAAGGTGGACCGACGACATAAAGAGGGTCGCCGGTAGCCGCTGGAGCCAGGCGGCGCAAGATCGGGCCTTGTGGACATAATTACGTGAGACCTATGTCCAGCAGTGGACGTCCATCGGTTGAAGCGACGTATTGCTCTTATTTTCAAAACAAATATAGTCAACCTTACCCCATAACAGTATGCCATAATTTATATGCCATAATGTGAGACATAATTCTATAATCTTCTATTCTATAAGTGAAATACACCATTTTAGCAGTTTCTGCTGGAGACAGGAGTCCTCACTCGATGGAGAGAGCCTGTTTAGCACTTAGACTCACCAATGCGTATTGGTATGGACTGATTTCTATTTTTAATGCTGACAGGTTTGACTATAAAAGTAAAAAGTAAGTAGCAGCCCATTAACGTCCCACTACTGGGCACAGGCCTCCTCACTCCGAAGAGCGAGGGTTTTTAGAGAATAGACCTACCACGCTGCTCCAGTGCGGATTGGCAGGCATAGTACACAAGTGCACTCTCTATTCCTTCACTCTCATAGTCCGATGTGACGGGAATCCGACACGACCGGAGAGAGATCAGGCGCAGGACCGACGGCTTAACGTGCTCTCCGAGGCACGGGGGTGGATCACACCGCCAACTTCCCAACTTCGGGCAAATATTGAGAAAATCTTAATAGAAAACTCAATATTGATTTTTGAATTGGCCCGACCCGGGACTCGAACCCAGGACCTCATGTCTGTAGTCGAACATGCTAACCACTAGACCAATGAGGCAGTCGGTTTGACTATAAAATCTCCTAAAGGTAAGTGATGATAGAGTCCAAGTAGAAAGGGTACTAGCTTGGTACGAGGTCGTTTATGTTTAACTCTTATGGATTTTACACAGCAACTGGGTCGTAACGGTTGAAGAACGAATTTCTCGTAATCGCCTGTTACACGTGTAAAACCGCCGTGCATAGCTAGTTAAAAACATAATTGTCCACAGAATATAGTAAACCGTTTAGTGCACTTGCACAGGAATGCATCAGATTTATAAATAACAAGGAATAAAGTATGCAGCATTTGAACGCGGCCTATCATTACATCGGCACGCTCCAATACTCTTCGCAAGTATATCGTGTGGTCCCAGTCATAACTGCAAGCGATTATGTTTAAAAACAATCTTATTACAAGAAATAAAAATAAACTTGTAATGCCATATTTTAGGATGAAGAACGTTTAGAAATCATTTGTCGGGTTGAGCATTTTTAATAATTACTGTTGGGTTTCTTTTCTTCGCTGATTTTATGCACTGGCTCGACTGTGTGTCAGGAGTGTGGGATTCGGGGAATAGGAAGACCTCGCAATACCCACTAAAACCCACCGAATGAATGAAGCACCAGGGGTTCAACTTTCGCATTCATCCCTGATGTCCCGGATGAATCCGACTGAGGATTCTCAATGATGGAAGGATTTACGCTAACAGGCGTTGCCTTGTAGCCCGCATCCGGCAGTATGAGGGTGCATCCATTGCAATCTCCCTCTCTCGTTGGTGGGCCTCTTTCAGTGAGGTGATCGTCTCACAGAAGAGGGCCACTCCAGCGCAAACCAGGCTGCACAATCTGCCAAAGTATGCTGTGCCGAGTCGATGGCAGCACTACACTCCTCGCAACCAATTCTGTGCAGAACCTGCACCAATCTGTAGGTGAGCGACCCGACCTGGAAAGCCATTGTTCCAGATGAGGGCGGATCGCCTCCACAGTGGTCACGCCCGCTACTGGGATCCTAAGATCCTCTTTCCATCATTGGATCAGAGCGCGGTCGGCTCCTCATCAGCGCCAAACTAATATGTTAAAACGTCCTATAACAAAAGGCATATTATAATGTTGAAGATTATTTAATCACAAAGATGTTTGTACTTGACTCCAGTTGCATTTACAAATGTTTATTTAAAAGAGTAACCGCTGAGTTTCTTGACGGTTTCTTCTCAGCGGATTCAACTTTCCGTACCGGTGGTAGATTTGTTACCAACGGAGAGACTACTGACGATTCAAAAGTGATTTTGGATACTTGAATATTCAATTGTGCTTTTTGGCATTTCTGTGCTTGTCCAGTCTATTCTTGAACTGATTTAGCGATCTCACAGTCACCACACTCTCAGGCAATTCGTTCCACTGGTGTATTACTGAGAAAGTGCTTAAATGGGTCTGATGATGCTTGTACCCGAGTTTAAAATTGTGACCTCTTAGCTTGGGGTTACACTTTTTATAAAATCCTTCATCAAACCCTGACACGTTGTAGAAACCGTTCATGATTCATATGTGACATATGTCTATTTCTTTATAAATACCTTCTCTCGCCCTTTTTTGACGTTCTTCCTAACCGGAGGGTTGTCTAAGAGAGATCTTTACTTAGAGATAAGACCGCCCAATTGCACAATAAATCCACTTGTATTCCAAGTAATTGTGGCATTTTGTTTTGCCTTTTTTTGTAATGTTCAATAAAGTATAAAAAGTAAAGTAAGTAGCAGGCCATTAACGTCCCACTGCTGGGCACAGGCCTCCTCACTCCGAGGAGCGACTGCCCACCACGCTGCTCCACTGCGCATTGGCAGACATATAGTGTACTCTCTATTCTTCACTCTCATAGTCCAATGTGACGGGAATCCGACACGACCGGAGAGAGATCGGGCGCAGGACCGACGGCTTAACGTGCTCTCCGAGGCACGGGGGTAGATCACACCGCCAACTTCCCAACTTCGGGCAAATATTTTTTTTTTATTGCTGACAGATTAGCGCTTGACTGTAATCTCACATGATGGTAAGTGATGATACAGTCTAAGATGGAAGCGCGCTAATCTGTTAAGAGGTGATATACCCCTTACGGTTTCTACACAGCATCGTACCGGAACACAGATCTCTTTGTTTGGCGGTACGTTTTTGCTGGTAGGGTGGTAACTAACCACGGCTGAAGCCTCCCACCAGTCCAGACTCCAGACAAATTAGAAAATACAATTTCCTAAATTCGTCCTACCGGGGATCGAATCCGGGACCTCCGCTAGCAAAGGGAATACTCGCACCACTGCGCCAGCGAGGCCGTCAAATATTGAGAAGAACTTAATAGAAAGCTCAATATTGATTTTTGAATTGGCCCGACCCGGGACTCGAACCCAGGACCTCATGTCTGTAGTCGAACATGCTAACCACTAGACCAATGAGGCAGTCCATATGCATTTAGTAGAAGATTATTAATTTGAAATTACAAACAAGCTCTCCAATTTTATTTACCCGTATCAATAAATCGTAGCTTTATACCAGACTAGCAATGCCCTATGGTTTCACTCACGTAGATACCGATCTGGTGGCAATGGATCGGATTATAGATTTATTTTCGTTAACATAAAAGTTTTATTTCACTTAGTATTTAATCATTTCCTTTCAGAACTTTCCTTTACACAACATTTGACACATTTTTAAAATTGTTATATCTTTTGAATGAAATGTGTGATTTTAATTATTTAAAAAGGTAATTTTACAGGTTGAAACGGTCTTTAATAAAATATCAATGAATAGGATAATGATAAATGAAATAGTATGAATAATATGGTTTGATTAATGTCGGCATTTTTATTCAGTTTTAAAATGCAAAAAAGTAGTTATAGTGGCATAACTACAGTAGTTGGACATATGATATTGCAGACTTTTTTATAGATATTAATACGTTCTATGATATCGTAAATATTTTTTTGTTCTAACTTAATTATTTTTCGCAGTGCATCCGGTAACAGATTTATCTTTTTACACCTTGGGTTACATTAATGCATTTTCCTTAGGTATCAATATACTTTTTTAAATAGTAATATAGCCTATGTTGTTCGGTGAAAATGTAGCTTTCTAATGGTGAAAAAATATTCGAAATCGATCCAGTAGTTTTTGTGTGAAAACGTAACAAACATACAAAAACACAAATGTTTCCTCTTTATAATTTTTATACCAGATATACACCTAAATAATAAACCTTATTAAATTAAATAGACAACAACACTGTGTTTAGTTTAAAAATAAGTTAATACAGTAACTTTTTCATGGAAAAAACATTAAAAAAAGCTTAAAACTTGCACGATCTATTAAGCCCGGAGCAACGGTACGCGCGTGGTAAGCATTAATTTGCTAATAAACAACGCTTACAGCGTTGCGTGGAGTCAGTATGCATTGTATGTGAAATTACATTTGTTGCGGACAAAGAGCTACTTCCAATGGAAATTACTGCTTTTTCTGCTATAATTATTAAACAATCAATTGAAATATGTGTAATAGATCTTAAATACAAGCTGTGTTTAACGGTGACACCTTCTATTTTGTTTCTGTGAAATGTTTTCCAAAAACCCTCTTTTGCCCCTCCTTGCACGGACGTTTTTTCAGCTCTTGGGACTTAAATATTCATGAAAGACTACCAAATGTTATTATTTTTATGTTTGCTAATAGTTAAACCATACAATGTTATCTTTTGTTCATTAAATTAAGACTCTGGTGTAGCGTCATCTTGCGCTAAACTTTGAGATAGTGAAAAAAGTCCATCTTGTATTTATAGGCTCATATCTTAAAAATTAAAACCTAGCTCAAGGGTTTTCATTGTTATTTACATCCCTTGTGTAATTAAAAACACAAATAATCACTAATAAACACTCATTTATTTAATACCACAAAAAAACTTAACGAACACACGCACGACTAGTAACAGTCACTTTGTAACTGATTTGCTTTAGTTTTTTCTATTGTCTAGTGTTATCTCTACGCGTATTTTGTTACGACAATTACTGAAAAGCGAAATAGATAATACATATTATGACTTAAAAAGAAAGAAATGTTTATTATAGACTAGACGAGCAAAATTGCACCCCCTTGAAATCTAATAATATAAAGATAATAAGTTTGTTTGGTTGAACGCGTTAATCTCAGAAACTACTAGCTCGAATTGAAAAATTCTTTTAGTTTTGCATAGCCTATATATCAAGGAAGGCTATATGCTATATAACCACTATATACGACCAAAACGAATGGAGTAAAAATTAAAAACGTTACAAAAATGAGCAAATTTTATCTATTTTAAAGCTTCAGTTACCTCCTCTGCTTAAACGGTTGAAAATACGCAATAATGATGTATAAAAATATTGTTCCTCTTAAAAGGATCTAATAAAAAGTTGAGCATAGTATATGTCTATCTTTTAAGGTTAACTCAATATACTCAGTGTTATGATAATTATATTTTTATGTGACGCAGATGAAATTACTCGGATCTACTCGTCTTGATATAAGATAAAGCCTTTCTATACAAAGAAAAACGTTATATTACGTGATTAGTTTTTCCTATAGTATGAGATTAACTACTATGTAGCACGAAGGTACGCCGTTATGTTCTATCAGAACCGGTTTATTATTTAACTGCCAAAGTAATGGTTATCTAAAGAGAAAATGCTTGTTCCGTGTATAGAAATACTAATATTATAAATACTAAAGGTATTCTGCCTGTCTATTAAATTTTTATACCTAAATTATTGTAAAATAATTTGAATAACGTTATAGAAATATTCTATAGAAAAAACAGTATTTTTTTGCAATGCTGCACTATTTATATAGAAATATTAGTTTGTATTTAAATCCGTATTTGTTTTTAAAGTGCTGAGCCAATTTTGATAATTTTAGGTATAGAGACAGTCGGGTCTTAGAAGAATGTAAAAGGTTAAATTTTATTGAAAAAATATTACTTAAAGTTTGTTCTATGGGGGTTTAAAGTTTATATGAAAATGCATCTAATTTTGAAGGTTTTCTATAAAAATACGCATTTTCCTACATAGTATTTAAATTTTATAACAAAAAGGACATATTTCAAAAGTACGTAGCAGCCCATTAACGTCCCACTGCTGGGCACAGGCAGGTTTTAGGGCATAGACCCACCACGCTGCTTCACTGCGGATTGGCAGGCATAGTACACAACAAGTGCACTCTCTATTCCTTCACTCTCATAGCCCGATGTGACGGGCGCAGGACGGACGGCTTAACGTGCTCTCCGAGGCACGAGGGTGGATTACACCGCCAACTTCCCAACTTCGGGCAAATTTTGGGAAAATCTTAATAGGAAACTCAATATTGATTTTTTGAATTGGCCCGACCTAGGACTCGAACCCAGGACCTCATGTGTGTAGTCGAACATGCTAACCACTAGACCAATGAGGCAGTTAGGTTGTTAATTGAGTTGAGGCAGTTAGTAGGCAGTTTCTAATAAAGGTATAATAGCTTTTAAGAAGACTCTTAAATATTATAGGAAGCGATATATGCGACCTTTAGATTTAAAACGAGCTGAAGAGCTTTGCCTCCGCTTTTTAAATCTGATATATTCTAAGATATCCATTCTTATGAAATGCTGTCAAGGGCAGATGTGATCTACATAAGATATACAACGTATGTAATGTATTTAATTGTTTAAGCAATTATACTATATTGTACAAAATAGCTTGGTAAGTAACAGGTATTATTTGTAATATGTAATAGATAAAAATGGTTACTGTGGGTTATCCGTTAGAGATAAATATATACCATAATGGACTTTTTTATAAGTCATTTTAAGATATACAATTCCATAGTACATTAATGTAATCTATCTCGTAAGGTTTAGCCAGCATTTGCTATTTAAGCGCACAAAAATTTGTTTGTTACATCACATTACAAATCATTGAGATTTTCGGCATTTCTGTATTAGAATATGCATATTTTATACATATACGATGTGTGTTCAAAAAGTATCGCGAATTTTGAATTTTCGCGGGTTACGTATATTCGAATTCCGAATTTTTTGTGGCGTTATGTTGGTACTCATGTCTCTCACTTATGCCGACAAGCTCGGCCATTTTGAATGTTCATTTAATTGTTGACAGCTGCTTTGCTTGCACGTGTTTTGGATCGTCTTCGATTTTTACCTATTCAAAAAAATGGATCAAAGAACCTGTATCAAATTTTGTGTGAAAAACGAAATTAAGTGCGCGGATGCATTCCGAATGTTGACTGTGGCATACGGAGAAGCTACCTTGGACCGAAGCAACGTTTATCGGTGGTACAAAATGTTCTCAGAAGGCCGAGAAGATGTGAANCAAAACACGTGCAAGCAAAGCAGCTGTCAACAATTAAATGAACATTCAAAATGGCCGAGCTTGTCGGCATAAGTGAGAGACATGAGTACCAACATAACGCCACAAAAAATTCGAAATTCGAATATACGTAACCCGTGAAAATTCAAAATTCGCGATACTTTTTGAACACACCTCGTAGACCTTCCTCTTGAAACACTCGTTTTATATTATATCACATACAAGTTATAATGGATTAAGATATATCAAAACATGGCTGGTTTTACGTAGAATACTTAATATATTCTTACGCTGACCACCTCCCCTCTCATTCCTGCATTGTAAAATAATAACGAGCTCCTGGATCAATAAAGTTACCCTATTTTATACCTTCACTTGTAATGACACACAACGTTTAACGTATACTATGTGACTTACATAGAAAAACTGACACATTGGTCTAGTGGTTAGCACGTTCGACTACAGACATAAGGTCCTGGGTTCGACCTAATTCAAAAAGCAATATTGAGTTTTCTATTAAGATTTTCTCAATATTTGCCCGAAGTTGGAAGGTGGGGGTGTGATCCACCCCATGCCTCGGAGAACACGTTAAGCCGTCGGTACTACGCCTCATCTCTCTCTGGTCGTGTCGGATTCCCGTCACATCGGACTATGAGAGTGAAGGAATAGAGAGTGCACACTTGTGAACTATGCCTGCCAATCCACAGTGGAACAGCTTGTTGGATCTATGCTCTAAAAACCCTCGCTCCACGGAGTGAGGAGGCCTGTGCCCAGTAGTGGGACGTTAATGGGCTGCTACTTTCTGAAGTGATACAGTTTAAAGCATTGACGCGATAACCATGTAAGACCTGGGTTGCCAGTAGCTCAAATATTATAAATTGCAATCTTTTATTTGTCTAGATCATTAATTGAGGCTACAGCTATGGATAGTGTGCATCAAAAAGGGTACAGTAATATGTAGACAGACAGATAAAGAAAAAATACAACTGTGCCAAGCTGAAGGGTATGCTTGAACGTGTTAATCTCTGGAACTATTAGTCCGATTTGAATAATTCTTTCGTTATTAGATAGCCCATTTATTGAGGAAGGCATTAAGCTATATATCATCACGCTAAGAGTAATAAGAGCTGCGTACCAATGGAGAATGTTTCTTTTGATTGTTTCTGTTGCGTTTGCTACGTAAACGGTTACAGTTTCACAAAAGACATGTATGACAGAAATATTCCTCTTTAAAAGTTCTACAAAACAGTCCGAAATGGCTTATGTCTATCTGTTAAGATTGGCTCATTATAACCTTTTTCATGCTAACAATTTTTTATGACGACGAAACGGTCAGTCATTATATGACTTTAGAGAAAATATATTACTTTGAAATTAGATAAAGATTTATATTTATATTTATAATAAATAATAAAGAAGTAATCAGGCCAAAGAAGTCGTAAGGAATCCAGGGAAACCAATAAGTTGCTCTTTATAAAAAGAACAAAAACATCGTGAAGAAACCTGGAGTAGTACTTCTGGGGTATTAATTGTGGGTCTATGTTCGAGAACCCTCTCTCTCATGAGTGAGGAGGCCATACATAGCATCTCGCCTCATTCCCATAGGGGTAGGCAGTGACCACGCCCTTCTACTTACCACGATCCTTGCATATCTCTTCAGCTTCTTTCATTCTCATTAAACCTTTCATACAAGTTCGTCGGTTTAGAGTACTATTTACCTGGCCTTTTTTTAAAATGTCCTGGATGTGGTCCAGAAACGTTTGCCTTGGTTTTCTCCTTCCAATTTTTCTATTTAATCTTGACACATAAATCCTTATTGTCAGTCCCCATTCATCTATTCCCTCTACGTGTCCAAACCACCTAAGCATATATTTCTTACTTTAGTCACTTCATCTTCTTTTATACCACAACGTTCTCTTATCATACTATTTCTTACTTTGACGGCCTCGCTGGGGCAGTGCTGCGAGTATTCGCTTTGCTAGCGGAGGTCCCGGGTTCATTCCCCGGTAGGACGAATTTAGGCAATTATATTTTCTAATTTGTCTGAGTCTGGACTGGTGGGAGGCTTCGGCCGTGGCTAGTTACCACCCTACCAGCAAAAACGTACCGCCAAACAAAGAGATTTGTGTTCCGGTACGATGCTGTGTAGAAACCGTAAGGGGTATATCGCCTCTTAACAGATTAGCGCGCTTCCATCTTAGACTGTATCTTCACTTATCATCAGGTGAGATCACAGTCAAGCGCTAATCTGTCAGCAATAAAAAATCTACTGAAACTTCTCAATGCTCTCATCTCTGCCGCATTTATTTTACTTTTGTGCTTTTTGCCATATCCAACTTTGTGGTTCGGTATTGGAAGCTTTTTAAAATAATAAACCTACAAATGAATTTTGTAATATAGATTTATCAATATTATATTATTTCGCTTCTCAGTACACATCCGGCTTGAGATATTAATCTCATTTTTTATCTTTTGTTCTTCCGCAAACAGTTAGCATAATTATTTATCTGGTACAAGGCCGGTTGAATATCCTTATGCGTTAAGGATTTTTTAAAATTTAATAACTGTAATATCACAAGGTGAATGAGAAAATCTTTTTGACCTATACCAATTGCTTTTAATATTGAAATATTTAACAATATTTTATTGGCTATAGACTAATATTTTACCCACTGTGTGTTTATTAACGAAAGCTTGAAGGGTTCGTTGGTACAATAATACGAAATGCTGAATTCATGTCCCACGAGGGTATATTTAGAAAATTGTTTATTTTGTAATTTGTTTAGGTCTGGGCTAGTGGATTGCTTCTACTGTGACTAGTTACCACCTTAGCATCAAACACGATGGAGTCATTAAACATTGTCTCTTACCAGTTTAGGGCGCTACCATCTTATATTGCATCATGACATATCACACACACACACATTCTCTCTCCAGCACACACACTCAGACACTTCTCTCTCTCTCTGACACACACCCGCACTATCCAATACACAACCCTCTCACACACGCCCTTACACTCAGACACCTCTCTCTTTCACACAAACACACATACACCTTTTCGTACACTCCAACACACACGCCTTTACACTCAGACACCTCGCTCAATCTCACACACACCTGCACCTTCAACACACAATCCTCTCACACACGCCCTTACACTCAGACACCTCTCTTTCTCTTACATACACACCCTCTGACACACGCCCGCATTCTCCAACAAGCAATCTTTTCACACACACCCTCACACTCAGACACCTCTTTCTCTCACACACACCCGCATCCTACAACACATAACTCTCTCACACACGCCCGCACCTTTCAACGCACAACCCTCTCACACACGCCCGCACTTTTCAACGCACAACCCTCTCACACTCAGACACCTCTCTTTCTTACACACACACCCTCTCACACACGCCCTCACACTCAGACACCTCTTTCTCTCACACATACCCGCATCCTACAACTCATAACCCTCTCACAGACGCCCGCACCCTCCAACACACAACTGTCTCACACACGCCCTAACACTCAGATACCTCTCTCTCTGGCGCTTATTTTTATAACATAAAATATAAATAAAAATAAAATCCGTTAATAAATTTATGTAAATTAAATTAAATTTGTATAATATTTTATCTGAAGAGTTATGGAATTTGTAAAATGAATAAGATTACAGTAAAAAAGCTATGATTCAATCGTGTATTATCCCTCCACGTCTTCTTATCAGATGGTAAGTGATGATACAATTAAAGAAGGTAACATATTGATCTACTCATTTATTTAACTCATACCACGTTAGGACCTTAGACTATATTACTTACCATCAGAACAATGATGTGCTAGCTGATATATAACAAATTATAGCTCAAATTTTTCTGTTTCAGATATCAAACGATGTGCAAATGACAAAAAGTGACACAAAATGAACAAAGTGCAGTGAAAGTGCAGTGAAGTGTATTCTAATTATGACGTGAGCAAACAATACAGCCATGTATCGGCCGAATTTCTACGAGAGCACGTGCTTCCGGTGCAATGAAATAGTATACCAAGTGGACCGCGTTGGTCCACTGAAGGACTTCACCTTTTTTCACAGCGGATGTTTCAAGTGTGCGGTCTGCGGAACGAAGTTGACTTTGAAGGTGAGATGTTATTGTTATTTTTTTCAATACTGACATGTTAACTGTGAGCTCTCTTGATGGTAAATGATACAGTCTAGGATAGAACCGAGCTAACCTATTTATAAATAATAACCTCCTATGGAATTCTAATGAGGCTCTTTATGCAGTTACATAAGATATATGTAATCGCACAAAAGACACATACACACTCACTCACACACTCTTCCACACACACAATCATGTTTGTTACTTTGCTATTATTTTTTAATATAAATATATACAGAGTTAATCTGCCATGACCTTTTTAATGAATAATACAATATAAAAAGTGTATACGCTGTGTGATCACAAGTAACTTAATAAGTAATGCTGGTATTCTCTTGGGTACATAGTAAAGGTCTAGAGTTCGACTCCCAATAGTAAGTAGCATCCTATTAAAGTCCCTCTGCTGGGAACAGGCCTTTTTTTCCACTGGGAGATACTTTTACCCATCCCTGCCACGGGGTAAGGAGTGTAGGACACAAGGCCAGAATACCCACTAAAACCCAGCGACACCCACTTCACCCTGAATTGGGATTGTCAGAGGCTCCCTTACACATTCGCCCTGATACTCCAGGATGAAACCGACTGAGGATGTTCAAGGAGGAGACAAGAGGCGATCGTAAAAACGCCTCCTGCCACCCAACCTCCTCCTCCGAGATATATAATGTAATAGACTAAGTTGGAAAACGTAAAATAATAAAGACAACACTAAGCTAGAGAATATAAAAAAGCACAATAGCAATTATAATGTATAAGTTTGTTCAACTGGCAATCGTTTTGCTGGCATACCTAGATTACCTCCTTGTTAGCATACTTTACAAATCCCAGGGGTTTTTATGCTAATAGATATAAGAATATAAATGTGTTTTTTTTTTCTTTTTTAACAACAAATAAATAAAAAAAAAAAAAAAAAATTAAAAGCACAAAGAAAAAAAAATGATATAAACAAATGTAATAATTATAATGAAAAATATAGCATAAAATAACATGAGTAATAGGAATAGCAAAAGACTGAAATAATAACATACAAGAAGTATAAAAATTGTTAAGCTTAAAATATTAGCATTAAAAGAATAATAAAACCATAAGTCAAAAAAGGTCTCCGACAACCATATCGGGGGAAAACCAGTTTTTCATATAAAAAAAACCTCCTCCTCCTTCCCGTTCTGGCTCCATTGTCTCCTTCAACAAAATGACGTATTTGCAGATAGAGGCAACTGTATTCCATCCTATCTCGCTCTAAAGCATGTCGCCTGCTATACTTGGAAGTGAGAGATAAAAAGTAATTATTCGCGACTATTCACTTTCGAGGTTTTGGGTTTGACTCCCGTCATTAAGGTAAGTAGCTGCTGCCCATTAAGATTCCATTGCTGGACACAGGCTTCCATTGCGAGTTGGCAGGCATAGTACTCTCTATGCCTTCACTCTCATAATGGAAAGTGACGACAATCCGACACGAACGGAGAGAGATTAGGCGCAGGACCGACGGCTTAATGTGCTCTCCGAGGCACGGTGGTAGAGCACACCGACAACTACACATCACGGCAAATATTGAGAAACCTCATGTCTGTAGCCGAACATACCACTAGACCAATGAAGTAGTATCAAGGTCTCTAAATAATTATAATTCTGACAAATATATCCATATACACCTTTCTTTCTTTTGCGCTGGGAAATGCCTTTACTCACCCCATTCAGACAAAATCTAAACGAGAGTGTGGGACTCGCTGGTAGCAGGCCAGAATATACCACTAAAACCCAACCCCATCCTTTAATGGAGTATCAGAGAATCATTTGACGCAATCTACCCTGGTACTCCGGGATATTCTCGCTGGGAAACTTAGGAAGGGGGTTGGTGAAACACATATCTACGCTTCCTACCTCCTAAACTTCTGCGCCGGAGAAGATGAATGTCCGTAGAATCCTCCCCCTGTCTCTCATGTGCCGCCTTCAGCGACATAACAGATTTGCAGAAAGAGGCAACTGCTCTCCATTCCCTTTCGCTAGTGAGCATTACACCTGTTATTTATAAAATGTAACCGAAAATCCGGTAACGTACAAAATGGAAAAGTTCAACGCTTTGTTTATAGTAAAAGACATTTATATGAAGCGATAAAAAACCAACACTATTTTAACAATTCCTACTCTTAGTTAACAATCTCCTTATACCTTGTTCGAATTGTGTATATATATTTAAATTAAAAAGTTCAACCACGCTTTTGAGTAGTAGAATATCGTTTTGTCCAAATAAATTTATGTGTACTTAGCAGTTTAGTAAAAGCTATGACTTTTATATTACAAGAAGACTAGAGAGTGTAAGGTAAGCATCAGTCTATCAATGGCCCACAGCTGGGCACAAACCTTATCTATCTTAGGAGAGAAGGTCTCTGGATTGTATACCCAACACGCTGTTGCAGTGTAAGTAAGCAGGCTACATATTTACTCCAGGGATATACAGGTTTCCTCACAATTGACGACCTCGCTGGCGCAGTGTTGCAGGAAATTGAATTTTATAGATTGCCTGAGTCTGAACTGTTGAGAGGCTTCTAATTACCACCCCCTCCCATCAAAGATGATTTTTGTTCCGGTATGATCCAGTGTAGAAACTATAAGAGGTAAATTGCCTCTTACTAGATCATCGCGCTTTCATCTTGGACTGTATCAGCATCAGGTGTGATCACAGTAAAGTGCTAAACTGTCAGCATAAATTAATTCAAAAGTTTTCTTCACTAAAACTCACAATAGTGAATAGATAAACAAAACTTCAAAAAAGCTAATTTATTAGTTTGAACTCGTAGATCATCGCGACTCGGTTATATTTAAATTTTATCGTTATGCATTTATAAATTGAATAATGTCGCCTAGTCCCCGTGTAGTGCGAAGTAAAAACTATCAATAGTGTAAAAACAGTTTCGCCGATAAGGTAGGTGTGCAAGGTCGTTAAAATGTCAGCAGACATTTGAAATGTCGTGAAGACAAACCAAGGTTGATAACACAATATGGTTCAAGATTATTCTATATACAGTGTAACCTTAATATAACCACCTTCAATACGAACCATATAACCGGCTTCAATAAAAATCATATAACTAGCTTCAATACAGACTACATAACCAGCTTCAATAAGAACTAGGTCATATCGTTATATAGCTGGTTATAAACTTTAATACAAAATATATAACCAGCTTTAATATGAACTAGGTCATATCGTTATAAACTTTAATACAGACTAAATAACCAGCTTCAATAAGAACTAGGTCATACCGTTATATAGCTGGTTATAAACTTTAATACAAATGATATAACCAGCTTCAATACAAACCATACAACCAGATTCAATACGAACGAGGTTATATCGTTATGTAGCAGTTTATCGACTTCAATACGAACTAGGTTATGTCATTATATAGCTGGTTATAAACTTCAATACAAAATATATAACCAGCTTTAATATGAACTAGGTCATATTGTTATAAACTTTAATACAGACTACATAACCAGCTTCAATAGGAACTAGGTCATATCGTTATATAGCTGGTTATAAACTTTAATACAAACTATATAACCAGCTTCAATACAAACTATACAACCAGATTCAATACGAACGAGGTTATATCGTTATGTAGCTGGTTATTGACTTCAATACGAACTAGGATATGTCATTATATAGCTGGTTATAAACTTCAATACAAAATATATAACCAGCTTCAATATGAACTAGGTCATATCGTTATAAACTTTAATACCAACGATACAAGCAGCTTCAATATGAACTAGGTCATATTGTTGTTTAGCTAGTTATAAACTTAAATACAAACGATATCAAACGATATAACCAGCTTCATTACAACCCATACAACCACATCCAATACGAACGAAGTTATATCGTTATGTAGCTAGTTATTGACTTCAATACGAACTAGGTTATATCGCTATATAGCTGGTTATAAACTTCAATACAAAATATATAACCAGCTTCAATATGGACTAGGTCATATCATTATATAAATGGTTATAAACGATATAACCGGCTCCAATAAATATTATATAACCAGCTTCAATATAAACCATACAACCAGCTTCAATACGAACGAGGTTATATCGTAATGTACCTGGTTATTGACTTCAATACGAACTAGGTTATGTCGTTAATCATTATATAGCTGGTTATAAACTTCAATACAAACGATATAACCAGAACAATAGCGCAGTTGTTGGTTTAATGAGTTATTAGCTAGTTTTTAGTAGAAGCTGATGCAAAATATATATCTACTTAACGAATTAAACCATCGCAGAATTTGTTATTGGCCTCTTATTAACGATCCTATTTATTGTTCTCATTCAAATCTACAATTTGATTCTATAGTTCGATAGCAATTCATATCTTCACAGTTTCAGATACTTTAAACTCTTCGTAAGACAGTCATTGTTATTTGATGCTATGTAACAAGTTTTTTATTTTGTTAAAACGAATAGCTGTTCTGTCTTCTCTTGAGTTTTAGTTATATCAGGGTTGCACTGTTTTTATTTTGAAGAATTTCCAATCAAATAGTCGCATCTACAAATTAAAGTGGTAATATTCACCATTTTCCACTTCCTCAACTCCTTGTCTTTGTATCCAAATGTTTTGATCAATAAAATGTGGTATAGGAAAAGAGTCTCATTTACAAAGGCGTGGGTTTGCTTCCAGGGCAGGCATCACTAAGTTAATCCATATAACCCTTAGACTGCCCGGCTGCGTTTTATTGGTCCTTGCAATTTTCCGCGTACGAGCGTTTTTGCGTCGGTTGCCCCGCAGGTGCGTCGTTCATCGCAGCATTCTGCGTCTTAAGGGCCTCAAGACAGGGCCTCATTGCCCGGGCATCTTTCCTCGGGCATTCAGTAAATGCGCGGTACTCTTTTTTGCCAGTTTTTCATACGGGCTGGATCCTGCCGGCGACGCCAGCGGGTTCATCCTGGTTAATTCCTGGGGGGGGGAGGGGTAAATTTCGGGTGTTGCGTCATCTTCACCGCTATATGGCTAGTGGTGGTGACAGCAGGAGCTCACGAAGCAGAGGGCGCCCAGCGTTTGCCGTTCTTTGGTACTGGCTGGCAATGCCGAGGAGATGTGTGTACGGAAAGTTATCCGCCAGGCGGAACATACTCCTCGCAAGCTAGTACTACCTCCTGACGTACCTCGGAGATCCTACTATCAGACGGAGGTTCTTGTTCTGCTAGACCTGCAGCCTTGTTCTCTGATATCGTGAGCAGAAGAAGTACCAGACAGTGGCCGCATACGTCAATCTAGAGCGGACGTCCGTAGGTCTAAAGACGCTAAAGTGGCTCTTGGGACTTAAATGTTCATGAAAGACTACCAAATGTTGTGATTTTTATGTTTGCTAATAGTTAAACTATACAATGTTATCTTTTGTTTATTTAATTAAAACCCTGGTGTTAAAGTCCGTCTTGTATTTATAGGCTCGTATCTTAAAAATTATGGAAAGGGTTTTCATTGTTTTCCACATAACCTATATAATGAAAAACACAAATAATCACTAATAAACACTCACCGTCTATAATACCACAAAAATACTTAACGACCTTCGATGGGACACACGAAACTTTAGTAACGTTCACTTTGTAACTGACTTGTTTTTTCTGTTGTTATCTCTACGCATATTTTGTTACGACAGTTATGGAGAAGCGAAATAGATAATACACATTATGACTTTAGATATTTTTGATTGCCAGAGTTGAGATAATACTATCGTATCATGTCAACAAATAGACACGGGCAGTCTAAGAGATAAAAAGAAAGTTACATGCTTGATTGTCCATTTCAATCTATCGTTGTGAAGGAAAACGTCGTGAGAAAACGTGTATGTTCTGGGAGCAAATATGGTAGCTCTAAAACAGCCTGTGTCTGTTAAAAGGCCAAAAATACTACTAAATTATAGCGATAGTAGCAGCCCATTAACGTCCCACTGCTGGGCACAGGCCTCCTCACTCATATGAGAGAGGGTTTTTAGAGCATAGACCCACCACAAGTGCACTCTCTATTCCTTCACTCTCATAGTCCGATGTGACAGTAATCAGACACAACCGGAAAGGGATCAGGCGCAGGACCGACGGCTTAACGTGCTCTCCGAATCACGGGGGTGGAACACACCGCCAACTTCCCAACTTCGGGCAAATATTGAGAAAATCTTAATAGAAAACTCAATATCCATTTTTGAATTGGCCCGACCCGGGACTCGAACCCAGGACCTCATGCCTGTAGTCGAACATGCTAACCACTAGACCAATGAGGCAGTTATAGGGAAAACTATCATCATAATATAAAAGTATAAGATGAGAAATATATCGTGGTTCAAAACTCACAATATGATTAATCCAAGGCAAACAAAAGTGAATTAAAATATAATATTGTTACAGATCAGATGTTCATAGTGAGTGAGTCATGAGTTATTAACCTGCCTTATATTACTCACTGCATTGTATAATTGTTACTGTACAATATGTTTTAGAGGCCAGCTCGAAGGCACTGCACTGTGAAATTGAATATCAAGTGTCCTTGATTGATTTTTAGTACTCATTTATTCAGATGGCGTCTAAATTTTAACATTTTTAGGTCATGTCTTTATATATGACCGGTAAAGTTGATTGTTCTCCTCTACTCTCCGACTTCACCTTTCCGACGAAACAGACACTGAATAATTCAACCAAAGGCAAGTACAAATTATGCAAAAAATTCTGTCACCGACCGTCTGGCGCGCACTTATAATAACACATACCCAAAATTGGACTTTTTCCATTTATCAAAGTTGCAATATAAAAAGGAATTAATGGGGGAAAAAAAGATCTTACTCAAAAAGAAGATCTCATAGTTTTAACAAAAATTAAAGGGTTTCATTAGGGGTATTTAAACATTCATAAATACACACACATGGTTACGGATACATACACACACTATCTCTCATTCATTCACAGATACACACACACATACACACACACACACACACACACACACACGCACACACACACACGCACATCAAAAGTTGTTTGCCTTATTGTTTAAGTTACCTTTACTCTGTAAATTTTTATTTATGTAAATAGACGTAATCTGTCATGGCCTTATTTTTAGCGTTAAATGTAATGTAAAAAAAAGTGTCAAAATTGTACGCTGTTTGATTACCAATAAAGAATAAAATAAAATAAATATATAATGAATTTTAGTCATTTTTTATTCAAGTAAGTTTTTACAGCACTTTTGAATCGTCTCAGCGTTGAAGAGTGAGTGGATTGACTGAGTGACAAAGTGTGATAAGAGAACGTTGTGGTATAAAAGAAGAGGTAGTGACTTAAATTGAGAAAGGTATGCTTAGATGGTTTGGGCACGTGGAGAGAATGAATGAAAGTTGGAAGGGGAAGACTGAGGTTGAACGTTCCTGGACCAAATCCAGGACATTTTAAATGGAGGCCAGATCAAGAGTACTATAAATCAGAGTGAGGCGTGGTGCTATGTATGTATGTTGAATCGTTTCATATAACTTTTTCTATATATTATTTTCAATGTACTGACGATGATATCAAAGAGTGACTTACAATCTAAAGCTACGAGGGTTTTTTCGGACCTTACCCTGAGAGGAGCTCACAATAAACTCAGTTGGGTGTCACTTTTTATTTCATCATCATTCAGTCGCTCCCACGCTTTTTTATCTTCTGACTAGATCTTCATTATAGAGCGAATTCTCAATTAGGTTTACTTTAATCAAAGATTAAACCTATTGATCTACATCTTTGTAACTCATTGTGGCAGTTTGTTGTAAATACCCTTGAATGAGTTGTCCAACTAGAATTTATAACAATTTTCCTTTTATTTCTTAAGTTATATAAGATACTTTCTAATATATTTACGCAATGAATTCATTATTTTAACTGCTTTACTGTTATATATACATAATGGTCGGACCTGGATAATACAGTGTTCATTTTATCTTCAATTATTTGTAAATAATGGCTTAAATTGTAACTAAAGCAAGACGTTAGTATAATACGCCTCCTTTGAAGTGCGCCCTTGTACTAGCTCAGTGCAAAAAAGAGGGTACTCTTACAATATCTATCTATACATAAATATCAGAGGATCCACAACTGTCTCTTATCGAGGTTGCTATCTCTTATACAGGTCTTAAAAGCCGAGACCAGTCAATTACTCTCTCTAAAAGAGGTTTCTTACTTATCCAGTTCTCTCTCACCCAGGCTTGACTGTTTATAACCTTTACTTTTTTTATTTAATTGTTCAAGAATTACTAAAGCTTCCTAATATACCCTTGACAGCCAAAAGTATGATTACCCGTATCTTTGATGTCAGACTCTTCCCGATACATAGGAACTTTGTACATATAGTGAAATAAAACAAATATATGTTAGTTCCAATGAATGTGTGCGTGTGTGTTTGTGTGTGCATGTATTATAAATTAATGAATAAGAGTAAAAAATGAAGAATAATGTAATTTAATAGTAGATTATCTAAGTAATTCGGTGCTTTGATAAGTGGCACATGAAAGCCAAACGCATTGTAACTTACAAAAACTATGTTTAAAGGAGTAACCGTTGAGTTTCTTGTCGGTTTCTTCTCAGCGGAATCAATTTTCCGAACCTGTGGTAGATTTGTTACCAACGGACAGACTAATGACAATTCAGAGGTGCTTTTTGATATCATATGACATTCCAAAGTTCAGTTCAACGAAATTGCATCTCTCCGCGGTGGTATTTTATTTTTATTTTATTTATTTATTCTTCTTCTTCTTCTTAATTGGCTTTCAGGTGTAACAAGGCACACACAATTTCGCCAGCGTCACGTTAATTGGAGAACGCACGTAGGAGATTATACGGTTTCTGTGATTATAAACCAAAATTTTGACAACAAATAGTTGAAAACTTAGTCATTTACCACCATCATAAAAAAATATACAATTTTTTAAGTATTATGGACGACACAATAAAACACATGATAAAGACTTTTCACAAGACATTCACAACTTAATGTTATTACATTGAATAAATTTACAAAGATATTTACGATAAGGACTATATACAAGGGTTAAGAAATACTCAACATTTAAAGGAAAAGGAACAGTGGAAGGTATAATGTCCTGTATGGGATGAGTAATTTTGGGACAGTTGAACATTATATGGAAAACAGTGCTTTCGTCCAAGCCACAAATTGAATTGTCCCTGATCCGGAGTTTCGCTAGGTGAACAGGGGACCAAGACGCATTCGTGAAATAGTAGATGTTACAGAGTGGTTTGCATATCTATAAAGAAAAAACCAGGGTCGCCTTGGAATATTTGGCTGGATGGTGGCATAATACTTGCCTTTAACCAATTTTGATGGACTCCAGAGACATACAGTTGTTAAGTCATTGTCATTACTAACTGTCGCTATATTGATATAGATTGTCATTTCTAACTGTTCACCTACAGGTGGTCATAACTGATTCATTCATCGCAACACAATAGCGGACTTACCATACAAAAAACAATGTCACTTTCCGTTGTGTGACCAAAGAGTTATAAATACAGAAATGACAAAATTAATTTCGTACAATACAGCACTTTCACATCCATTGAGATTGGAATCAATTATCCCACTAACAAAACAATGAACTGCCAAAATCAGTGAACAATGGTTTAAAACACAGTTAAATTTGATTAAAAAATAAAAATTGTAACAAAAAAAGAACCGCAATTCAAAACAAACTTACAAATATGTCGGAGAATAAGAGAGAGAACGGAGAAGCATAAAGCACAGTGGCGTAGGGTTCTCCGCCGACATCGTTATTAATTGTATCCATTATTTAATTTCTTATTCTGTGGGCGTTCGTAGGTAATGTTGGTGCAATCAAACACTTTATTAATTAACTCGGATTATAATGTTCAATCGCTTAATGTTCCCGATATCATTTTACACAAACTCATTAACAATAATAGCTAAGAACGCGACAGTTTCAATAGTCGACCACTCCGCCCGACCGCCACTCGTGAACTGACGAGAGACGCGCCGAACTGCCACTTATTGACTCTGCCCCCACGCCGATACACAGATGGCGCCAGCGTTCCACAGACTATTACACTCGGACCAGCGATCCACAAACTCTTGCACCCCGACAAATATATTAATATGCTCTAAAGAGTAAGAAATAATTGCGTAATCTTTTATACTGCTTTTCGTATTCGAGTCCGCGTCAGCGAAGGTAAGAGTGTCCCGCGTGTCCTCTTGGCAGCTTCTGCGTCTGTCCCACCTGTAGCTATATATGTAGGTACCTCGGCTGACACCGACTCCAAATATAACAATACCAAGAACACTATAAAAGAATACGCAATTCTTTCTTACTTTTTAGAGCATATTAATATATTGCTAAATTTGTTTTATGGGCGGTTCTTTTTTTGTTAAAATTTCTATTTATTTTTTGACTTTTAGTGAATCTGAAGTAAACTAACAAATTTGTGTCAATATGTGTACACCTAAAAACGTGTTGCAATGTAGCAACAAACGTAAGCTCATTGCTATTTGATTACAGACACTTATATTTTCTGCCTTAAACCGCACCCTCACTGTAAGCCATTGAGGAGTTCCATTGATCTTCATATTTAACTACGACTAGCAGTCGACCATACCGAAGTCACGGTAGGCAACTCAAATGTCTGGATAACCTATAGAAGATTCTGTCCCATCATCAGAACAACCCTTGAAGTATATCCTTTCCAATAAAAAAAGAATCAACGAAATCGGTTGGCATGATCTTGAGTTATTCGTCCATTTGTCGCGCACATGCTTAATGCAAATTTAACACTTATCCGGTTTTCTCATGGATGCCATCATCAGAACTGGATTTAAAAAAAATTGGGACCCTATGACGAGCACCACCTTTCATTTAAAAACAAATCATCAAGATCGGTCCGTCCAGACGGGAGATATGAGGTAACAAATATAAAAAAAAATACAGGCAAATTGATAACCTCCTCCTTTTTTTAAGTCGGTTAAAAAATAGGCTGCAAGTGGTTAAATTTGTAGAACAATATAACGAAACTCGATTTAACGGCTGTAGCCCTTCGTTAACCCTATCAATGCGTACTGTCTGTCTTTTAGCGATACACTAAAAAACTACTGAATAGATTTTAATTCGATTGTCACTAATAGATAGGCTGATCCATAAGAAAGGTCTTAGTATAATAATAATAATTAAGCCTTTATTACGCATACAAATGTCCTGTTGTAAAATGTTTACAGTACAATTGATAAAATAATTAAAAAATAGTAATCTTACAAATTATGTCATTTTTTTGCCCGTTCTTTTTTTTAATGTTTTAATATATATTTTTAAATTTTAATGTCAATAATTATATTCTTAATGTCTTTTATATTTAGTCAAATTAGTCTATCTTTCACTAAATATATATCCCATCTTTTCTTTTGTCGCCCTCTTTTTCTTTTTTTGTCTCTGGGAATCCATTCTGTCACCTTAGTCCATCTTGTGTCAATTAGTCTGCATACATGTCCTGACCATTACCATTTAAATACTCTGATAGTTTTTATTATATCTTTTAATTTGGTTCTTTTTCGTATTATTTTGTTATTTATTCAGTCATTGATTCTTAATTCTAACATGCGTCTTTCGATTTTCCTTTGACAAACGGCCAGCTTTTCTTCCTCTTCCTTTCTTAAAGACCACGTTTGACAACCCTATGTCAAGCATGGTTGGATTGCGACTTCAAATAGTTTTTTCTTTACTTTAATACCAAATATCTTTTCCTAAAGTCCAAGTAGGTATAAGCATAAAATTTTGCAAAGTTAAATGTAAATGTAGAAATATAGCGATAATTGTTGGAAGTGTCGGAAAAAATGAAGCGGCCTGAGTGTTTTCATTGAAAACGCTGCCTTTTTTTATCGCGGGGGAAATCTTAAATAAGATACCCGATAACTTGGGTTAGGCTATCGGGTTATATGGGGTTGTACCCACTAAAACCCCTTGGGCTATCTGCCTCTGCACATGTAAGATAGCTCCGGGTTCTCTGACGAAATTCGCCGAAGCTAACCTCGTGCAAAAGTCCATAGGACTCATCCAGGTAAGACTTAATGCTAAAAACGCTGCCTATACCCTTCGAAATATAACAAAACAATGTATGGTATGTTATCTGTCTCTCTGTCTATGAAAATACTGATTAAATTTTAATACAGTTTTCACTTACTCATGAATTACTCTAACTTGTCAAAGTGTAGAATTAGTTAAAATATAGCCATAATTGTTAAATAGAGTGAAGAAAGTTTTGTCAAAAACGCTGCCTAATACCTTTGAGATATAACAAAACAATATATGGTAGGATGTTTGTCTGTCTATTAGTCATATATTCAGAAACTACTGATTATATTTAAATTCACTTAAAGATAGAGTGATTCATGAGGAAGCTCTAGGTATATAACTTGTCAAAGTTAAGCATAAATAAGTTGAAATGTAGCCATAATTGTTGGGAGTGTCTGATAAAGTGTAGCAGCCAGAGTGCTTTCATCGAAAATGCTCCCTAATCCCATAGGAACATAACAAAACAATGTATATTCCACTTTTATACATACAAAAACCAGATCTATACTAAAGAATTAGAATTACATATTAGAATTTAACCTATCCATGTCCTTTCCAGACTTACTACAACAACCAGCATTGGACAGAAGATAAGGAAGTCTACTGCTCAAGTCATGTGCCCAAAATCGGGCCTGGCCACTTAGACAACTCTTCCGTGGGCATCAGGAGTGCTCTCAACGTGCCAAAGAGCAACAATTACGTAAATGAGCAAATAAGAGGACATGCCAGGAACAGCCACGAAACAGAATGTAAGTTCTTATTATTTTTTGACGTTACTTAAAAATCGCATGCATAGTAAAAAAACGAATGATAACAAAATTGGGGGATACAGTTTGAGTGTTGTAGCTACATATATATCACCTTCATCCAAAATTCAATTACAACACTGGATAGCTAAAGAATCAAAAAAATTTTTATGCCAAAAGTAAGGGTTGTAACACATCGCGTGCGGCGGAAGGTTAAGACCTGCTACGAGACATATTCACGTACAACAAACGGCCGTGTCCAGAACACAGTCACGACACATTTTTTTTAATCATAATAAGTTTATTCTATAAATGCGTCAGCTCTTATCGTTATGTCGGATTTAAAGGAGCCAGGGACGGACATCAGAAGGAAACAGAGATCATAAGAGATGAATAGAAAGAATATGTTAATGAAACTATAATATGACAGTATTTAACTACACAATATAATTATTAAATAATAATGAGTTTGCCTATATGACAAAGACAGAAGTCAGGTGAATTTATTACAGCAGTAATAATAATAATAATAATAATATGAGTGTGAATGAGTGTGAAAGTAGGATAATAATAATAATAATAAGGTCCTAGCCGATTTCGGCTACAGCGACTGCTTTTATGATATCTTCACGTTGGTCCCGTTGCCCTTCCGTGCGCTCGCATGTGACTAATATAGCCAATTTTTCTTAGAAATGTGCGAGCACACTCAGGACAGGTCAGGACACCACCGCAATAATTATATGTTATAGCCGAAGGTGGTCTGGCTTTAAGTTGATCTCTTTTTTGGTCTTGTAGTTTTACTCGCACCTCTTCGAAAGCGTTGGTGTTCTGCTTAACGAGGAGTCTCCATTCAGCCCGATCTACCGCAAGCGACTCCCATTCTGAGGGCTGGATGTTACACTGTTTCATGTGCCGTTTTAGCACGTCTTTATACCTCAGTAACTGTCCGCCTTGCTTTCGCTTGCCATCTTGAAGTTCACAGTAAAAGACGC
>JACTOM010000922.1:6509182-6522167 GCA_015832385.1 Elymnias hypermnestra | reverse complement strand
GTCCGCGACTGGTGGCCGCGGCCGGGGTGCGTCAGATAGCGGGGACCTCGTCTTCGCCGGCGAAGACGCTGTGTGTGTGTGTTAGTGTACGGGGCATTGTCAATTGTAATCTGGTCGTCTGGGTCGTCAAGGACGTGTTTGGGCCGCCTCTTCCTAGGCGGGATGTTTAGCCTAATCCCATAAGAGGCGGCATTTCTAATGAGAGGGTTGGGATGACTGACAGCTCTCTTGAAGTAGTCTACGGAGAGCGTTTTGAAATGATTATTGACCGTTGCGAGGTCGAGATCTCTGTGGAGATCGACGTTGCGCATGAACCAGCGGGCGCCCGTGGCTATGCGCATGAATTTGTTCTGCAGCGTCTGGAGTCGAACCAGCCGGCGTGCAGGAACGTGAGCGAACACTACGCTCGCATAAGAGAATATGGGGCGGATGCAAGTTTTGTAGAGTGTCACCTTGTGGCGCAGTGACAATTTACTCTTCTTGCAGATCATGGGATAGAGGCGACTTAGCACAAACGCTGCCCTGCCACGGACGGTGCGAATGTGTTCGGTGAAGTGCATGCACGCATCCAGGGTGACTCCTAAGTATTTGGCTTTCCGTTGCCAAGGGATTGGAGAATTAAAAAGTTTAATTGTTGCCAGATCTCGGCGATCTGGCCTCTTAGCACCAGTGAACAATATAGCTATGCTTTTCTCTTTTTTCTCCATTTGCGGAACCAATCGCCTAGGCTATTACCGCTTTCTGGAGGCGAGAGGAGATGTGAGTAAGCGAGTAGGAGGAAGTGTATAGTGCGGTGTCGTCCGCGAACTGAGCTAGGTGAACGTGAGGCGTTCTAGGCATGTCGCTGGCGTACAGCGAGAAGAGCAGTGGTGACAGTACGGAGCCCTGGGGGACTCCGGCCCGAATTGAACGACGTGAGGACAGAGTGCCCTCGACGCGGTAACGAAAGCTGCGGTTTGTTAGAAAGTCTCACCCCTATCAACTGCGAAACAGTCTTTTTATACTACAGAGTTTGCACTTGATATATCCGGTATAATGACAATATGATAACCAAGTATCATGACAACGTTAAATTAAAACCTGTCGACGTATACATTAAGTAGTAGATATATTAAGCCATGCAATGCCTAGTTCATCCAATTATATACCATTGTATTTTTATTTGTATTATGAAGTTCAACAACTGTCATGACCTTACATTGAATGCGACTGTTTATCTGCTCACAATGAACGAGGACTAACCTTAGCCTTATATATTGTATGAAGTTATATGATCAATTGTAAATCAGATAAGCGAATTAATTTAAGTGCATTGAATAGACAAATAGCAGCGATTGTCTGGTTTTTATAATCATTTGGATATACAAACTTGTTCTTTTTATGCTCGTGATTGGGATTGAAATGCTAATCTAAACCATTGTTGAGTACATCTGAAAGCCTAAAAAACTTTTTAGAGAACTGACATACATAAAAAATTTAGAAGAATTATATATGTTGCGATAGACATTTATTAGCAAATATCTTCTTTGCACAATATCGCTAGCGATACTACTGATAACAGCTAATTCATTATAACTTATACTATTCATTATATAGTGAGATTACAACATTTTTATTTTGTCGCTGGGAAATTTACGCACCCCGATCGTCGGGTCTATGAAATATTTTTTTTAATTTTTGGACAAAATTTTCTATTTTTTTGTGGCACAGCATACAAAAATACATACAACCCTAAATTTTCACCTTTCTATCACCAACCCCTATTTTTTAGTAGCGATAATAGTAATTATATGGCAAAACATCGTTTGCTGGGTCAGCTATTATATATATAAGTGATATCTAGGTATCTATTGACTCATTACGATTATCTGGAACCATAAGGCATAGAGATTTGAAATTTGGTTTAAATATTCCTTTTACCGAGTAGAGGTCAGCTAAGAACGGAGTTTAGGATCCGCAAAGGGGGTTACGAGGGTGTTAACTTAAAAAAATTAAACTCCACATTTACAAACTATATCATTTATGGTATGTAAATCTTGGTTACAATTTTATTTGGCATAATGGAAACTATCAAAACTAAACTTTAGGAAATTCCACCCTCGAAGGGCAGTGCGGATATGTTTCTTATTTGTAAAATAATTTGCCTAAATTGATGAAAATGCTACCAAAACATATATATATATATATATATAGGTCGTTGTGCCTTTCGATATATATGAAATGTCTATTTCATAGTCGGGGAGTGTGGGACTCCGCGAGGTTACGAACTCTACACTAAAACCCAGCGGGATCGCCATCAACCATAAGTGGGGAGCCAGAGGTTCATTGAGGCATTCCTCGGTTGCGATCGGCTCACAAACATTCTACAGGAGGAGTACTTGTATGAACCTCCGCCTCCCGTTTCTGGACCCCTTCGGCTGAAGTGTTTCGGTGGCATTTCCATCTTCCTTTGCCGTACCTCCTTAAGAGAGATAACAGTCAGCGCAACGAGGCAACCGCTCGCCAGGACTGCTCACTGATAAGTATTGCTCATATAATATTTGCCAGTGAGAGGTCTGTGCCGATCAGCGACGTCATAACGAGTCGCTAAGGTCCCCAGGCGGAACATTCTGCTACCGTGTGGTGGGCTGTGTCTCTGATCACCCTCGTGACATCTGGCCGACGGTTCACAGCCAACAGTTTGGTACAGGTATTTGCCGAAACAACCATGACTGGTAAGCACCTGTACCAACCTGTAGAAAAGGGATCCCTGCTCTCTGTCCTGATCGCTCCTAGTATAGCCCCGCCCGCTACTGGGGACCCGAGATACTCTTTCCATCTTTGGATCAAGTTTCTGTTAGCTAGAACCCTGACCTTCCTTATCTCGTCAGCGTCTCGTGATTTCTCTTTAGTTTTCACCTCCGCCCTGAGCTACCATGGGGGATCACCTACCAGGATTGTTGTTGCCGTCCATGATAAAGTGTACAACATAATGATAACTTTATAGGAATGTAAGTAAATATAAAGTACACTATTACAATAAAAAGACATGCTAATACGATCCTTAGAAGTTACAACGATAAGTAGGTTTCATTTTATTTGAATTATGAAAGGATCGGCTATTCATAGTCTTTTCCAATAGAAAACGAACAATATATTTGAAAATTACGACATACAATATACGGAATGCAGACAAATAAATCCTTAAATAATTTCGCACCTATCTAACATCGCCAAACCTGTAACATACTTTAGTGGAAGGTATCTTAAGGTACGTTTCTAAGAGTACTAAATGTATTGCAAGTACTGTCCCAAATACATATGGATCTGTAGTTATTTCACTAGAAATGTATTATTTTTAATATAAAACTCAACAAATATTTCTACCAATAACCGTTATAGACTTTGAAACTATCCAATTGATGAAGCCACACATTAGACACATTAAAAAAACACCAATGCAATTAGACTAAACTCATATACCTATCATGTAATCTGCAAAACTTTTCTCCATTGTTTTATATATATATATATATATATATATATATATATATATATATATATATATAATATAGAAGCATAAAGCACAGGGGCGTAGGGTTCTCCGCCGACATCGTTATTAATTTCTTATACTCGTGGGTAATGTTGGTGCAATCAAACACTTTATTAATTAACTCAGATTATAATGTTCAATCACTTCATGTTCCCGATATCAATTTACACAAACTCATTAACAATAATAGCTAAGAACGCGACAGTTTCTATAGTCGATCACTCCGGCCGACCGGCACTCGAGAACTACCGAGAGACGCGCCGGACTGCCACTTATTGACTCTGCAACTACGCCGATACACAGATGGCGCCAGCGTTCTACAGACTATTACACACGGACCAGCAATCCACAGACTCTTGCACTCCGACATTGTATATATATACATACAGATGTGTTAAAGATGATTTTAAATGCGTCTAAAATAATTGACAGAAACGTACCTTACGAAAACATAATCTGTAGTCAACGGTTGGCTGTAAAAGGAGACAACAAATCATTCTAAGTAGAGTGAAAGAGATGGAGTAATTGTAAAAAAGGGACAGACTTTGAATGTTAGCGAGTGTAAAAGAGACAGGAGAACTTGTTGCAAAAGCGACCGCATTCCATACGACAGCCCAGTGACCCAAAGCTCCGTGGACCTCAACCTCTAATGACGTATGGGGCTTATTATCATGCTAACTGATATCCCGTGACTATTCGTCTACGTAGAATCAGCAATTTTACCTATATTTGTGCCATTAGTGATTAGAGAAGCAAAATTGTTAGATATTTAAAAAAAAACTGTTAGATATGCTCTATCCTCTTACGACGACCATATATTTGTATGTATAATATGTACTTGCACGTATGTGTTTATATATATGTGTGTGTGTAGGTTTATTCATTGATATTTATTCATATTTGTACACCACTTACCCCTTTTGTTAATAAAAATCTCCCCAACCGGAACCGCTACTTAGTGATACTAACGAAGATCTCCCCAAAGTGAAGGTTGCCTAAAAGAAACTGATACTTAGTTATACTAACGACAATCTCCCGAAAATGAAGATAGCCTAGTAGGAACCGCTAATTAGTGATACTAACGAAGATCTCCTCAAACTGAAGGTTGCCTAGAATAAACCGCTAATTAGTGATACTAACGAAGATCTCCCCAAACTCAAGGTTGCCTAGAAGAAACCGATATTTAGTGATACTAACGATAATCTCCCGATAACTGAAGGTCACCTAGAAGAAACCGCTAATTAGTAATACTAACGAAGATCTCCCCAAACTGAAGGTTGCCTAGAAGAAACCGATACTTAGTGATACTAACGACAATCTCACGAAACTGAAGGTTGCCAAGAAGAAACCGCTAATTAGTGATACTATCGAAGATCTCCCCAAACTTAAGGTTGCCTAGAAGAAACTGTTAATTAGTGATACTAAAGATGATCTCCCCAAACATAAGGTTGCCTAGAAGAAACTGCTTTTTAGTGATACTCTTTTTGTACCTTTTACTTAAATTGATGTACTGTATTGTATATGTTCTCTATCGTCTGTGGTGTACTATAAAGTCCATTCTCTCTTTCTCTCTCCTTTGTAGCTACACATACAATATACAATAGTTATTTGTCACTAAATCCTTCAGTGATTAGCATCTAGAGGTAGAGATAAACTTTAGTAGGATAGGTAACCTGTGACCTATAATAACAAGTAAAAATAAAGTTAAAGGATACAAATTTCACCAACAATCATCACCTATTTATTCTCGCTGCGTGTTTTTATTCGTACTGGTACATTTTCTAACAGCTGTATTGCCCAAGCGTGCTACATTCTTGATAAGGTAATGGACATGTTACAAAACCACGCCATATGTATCGTTAGGATTACCAAATACCATGAAATTGGAAAGAAAAGTGTGGAAAATACTACCTAGAATGCAATAAGCCGTAGTATATAGGTCAGATTTACGAATTTTTGCTTGAGGAGAGAAATAGATGTAAATGCCTAAAACCAGTTATATTCAAACTTTTTATAACTACTAGCTGTTCCCTTGAGGTTGAGGTTTTGCTTTTTACCTTTTATATTTGTAAAACAAACAATATAATTAAATAACATAGAATTCAACTCAAAACTAACACTTACTATTGCAAAGTGTTGATTTCCATAAAGTTTTCAAAGTTGTCGCGTTGCCAATCGTTAACTTTTTGTTGTTTTTTGAAGTGTTCTTTAGGCGCATGAGGGTAATTTTTTTACGCATGAGATCCGTGATTAACATCACGATGATTTGCAGCGTTTTTTATGCTAATTCGTTTGAAGGTTAGGCGTTTTTAACATTTACAAATGACATGTGGCATACTATTATTGACAAAAAACACGTGGCATTTTTATTTACAATTCGTCGTTTGAGATTTTAATAAATTATTTTTATTGATTTTCGACACTTAAATTCCAAACATATCTTCGTCTTTCCCACCCTCTAAGTCTCAGAAATCTAAAGTTTTACATTTATATAAATATAAACAAGACTTAAAAACTTGTTTGCCAAAGAAGTTCAAGTTTTCATTTTTTATATTAGAGGTAAACTGGACATAAAATTTTCTTTAAGAAGGAGTTTCCATCATTAAATTCATTAACATAGCATCACGCCTCATTCCCATAGAGACCACGACCTTTCATTTGCCACGATCCTTGCAATTTCCTTATTTCATTCTCATTAAACCTTTCATATAAGTTCGTCGGGTCGGTCGGTCGACCTAGCCCTTATTTAAAATGTCCTGAATTTGGTCCAAGAACGTTCGCCTTGGTCTTCCCCTTTCAATTTTCGCATTCACTCTTGGCTCAAAAATCCTTTTTGTCAGTCTCCTTTCATTCTTAGCATACCTCTCTCAATTTTAGTCACTACGTCTTCTTTTATACCACAACGTTCTCTTATCACACTATTCCTTACTCTGTCACTCAGTTTCAATCCACTCATACTTCACGACGCTTTCATTTCTACCGCATTCATCTTACTTATGTGATTCTTCTGCCATACCCAACTTTCACTACCATACATAAGTATTGGCACCAACACTCTTGTATGCACAGCCAGTCTGGCCTTTCGAGACACCATCTGGCTATTCATAAAGGCGTGGAGAACACCATTTACGATATTCCCTGCATTCACTCTCCTTTCAATATCACTTTCACATTTTCCATCTTTTGTAAATTCAGATCCCAAGTTTACAAATTCTTTCACCTCTTCCACTTGTTGCCCATCTATCAAAATACTCGTATTGCCACTCATCATGGATTCATGTCTTTCAAAAAGCATAACTTTCGTTTTGTTTACATTCACTTGTATTCCTTTCCTTTTCAAAGCTTCATTCATAACATTTACCATCTCCTGTAGCTCATTGCATGATGCAAGTATTACTTGATCATCAGCGTAGAGTCATATTTTGGTGATATAAAGACCTTTAGCAACGTTTGTTTATTTGATTTTTCGTTTTTATATACCATCCCTTGGGGATATGGGGAAACCCGTTCTTATTGATCGTCTCCGTTGCGACTGGAGTAACTATGACAAAATTTCAATTCAATCGGACCAATAGTTTCTATAATAGTTATGTTCTTACTATTATGATAATACATATTGTATAGCTAGTTTTAGTTTTTTTATTACACTTCCTAAGTATGTAATGTATTTATAAATTCACCCAACTGAATTATTTTCTTTTGAAAATAAAGATCTTTAAACCTTAATCCTAGTGGCAAACTGCTTATAGATAAATTTTCAAGTATAAGTGTAAACACAGTAAAATAGTCTTTATTTTCTCTACTCTACCACTTGTAGACATTAAGGAAATTTAAATTCTTGGCCTTATTAGGCTTTGTTGGGCTACTCGGCTTTCCATAAAAGTATTTTAACGTAATTTCTTGTTAATCAAATTGACCAATTGACCACATTTGCGACGCAAATCTTTCGTAATCAACTGTTGTGATCTAAAAAACTTAAATTTCATCACTAGGTTTATGTAATATTCTCAACCTGTTTGCTAATTGATCAACCAGACCCACTCTTCTATGTGGTATAACTTATACACTGGATATTTCTCCTTATAGCCTAGAGCCATGATGGCCTAATGGTGAATCTAATGGATTCAGAGGACTAGTCGTTTTTTATTAACCACAAGAAAGTGCGAGAAACTAGATTTGACAATGCAAAAGTTTGCAAAAACCTACTAGAGAGTCGGAGCCACTAGAAACTAGATTTGATTATTCAAAAGGGCTGTAAAAACCTAACCGAAAGACTGAGCAATAAGAAAATGGATTTGATTATTCAAAAGTGCTGTAAAAACGTAACCGAGAGCCCGCGCACCTAGAATATGGATTTGATAATTCAAAAAGGCTGTAAAAACATACTCAAGAGCCTGAGCCACTAGAAACTAGATTTGATAATGCAAAAGTGCTGTAAAAACGTAACCGACAGCCCGCGCACCTAGAAAATGGATTTGATAATTCAAAAGGGCTGTAAAAACCTACTCAAGAGCCTGAGCCACTAGAAACTTGATTTGATAATGCAAAAGTGCTGTGAAAACCTATTCGAGAGCCTGAGCCACTAGAAACTGGATTAAATAATTCAAAAGTGCTGTAAAAACCTAACCGAGAGCCCGAGCAACTAGCAAATGGATTTGATAAATCAGAAATTCTGCAAAAACCTACTCAAGAGCCTGAGCCACTAGAAACTAGATTTGATAATGCAAAAGTGCTGTAAAAACGTAACCGAGAGCCCGCGCACCTAGAAAATGAATTTGATAATTCAAAAAGGCTGTAAAAACCTACTCAAGAGCCTAAGCCACTAGAAACTTGATTTGATAATGCAAAAGTGCTATGAAAACCTATTCGAGAGCCTGAGCCACTAGAAACTGGATTAAATAATTCAAAAGTGCTGTAAAAACCTAACCGAGAGCCTGAGCTACTAGAAACTAGATTTGATAACTCCAAAGAGCTGTAAAAACCTACTCAAGAGCCTGAGCCACTAGAAACTACATTTGATAATTCAAAAGGGCTGTAAAAACCTACTCAAGAGCCTGAGCCACTAGAAACTAGATTTGATAATGCAAAAGTGCTGTAAAAACGTAACCGAGAGCCCGAGCCACTAGAAACTAGATTTGATAATTCAAAAATTCTGCAAAAATGAACTAAAAACTGTTAAAGAAATTCTAGGTAACAAGACGTGAAACCTAATTCCACTAATGGACTATCATTCGTTGATTCACGTGTGATCACAGCTGTTAAAAAATCAAATATATTTAGGATACCGAATAAATGAACCTGTATGATTAAAAGCAATCACTAACTCAATAGTCACGGCTAACGGATCTATTCGTACACGGTCGGCCACACGCCAATTGCTTCTAATCGCTGGTTATTATACGAGATGCCGTTAACGATAGCGGCTAACTTGAATAAATATATGTTTTATCTAAATACTACACTTTAGCAGCTGATATACATGACTTCGTTTACGAAGGACAATGTCTAACCGTCAATATAACGAGGTGTTCCTAAACGGTCAATACGATACAATACAACTACTTTACTTCGGTGATAGGTCAAAAATCGGTGCAAAAACAAGCCGTCGTTAAATCTGTCAATACTAATATAAAATATTGATACACAAATAGCCTGCCAACCCACTGTGGAAAAGCGTGGTGGGTCGTCAATACCTTGCCTTAGACAAAAAGAAATAAATTTTAAAGAGTAACATATATACATCTCCTTCGCTTCTTTTATTCTCATTAAACCTTTCGTCTGTTTAGAGTACTATTGACCTAGCCCTTATTTAAAATGTAATGGATTTAGTCCAGCTACGTTCGCCTTGGTCTTCCCTTTTCAATTTCCTCATTCGCTCTTCACTCATAAATCCTTTCGGTCAGTCTCCTTTTATATATTCTCTCTACGTGCCCAAACCATCTTAGCATACATTTCTCAATTTTAGTCAATACATCATAAGTAACTCAGATTATAATGTCCAATCACTTAATGTTCCCAATCGATATTCACAAACAGATTAACAATAATAGTTAGGAACGCGACAGTTTCACTAGTCGACCGCTCTGGCGGACCGTTACTCGAGAACTGTCAAGCACGCCGCCGGCCTGTCCCCAATCCGGGGTTCTTCACAACCATTATCCGGGCTAATTTTCTCAGGCATCGACGATGCTCGGTATTTGTTTCTGCCCGTCATTCTAACGGGCTGGTCCCGTCAATCCAGGTCAAACCGAGTTCTGCCACTGGCGTCGCGTCATCAACGCCGTCGTCTTGACTCAGCTCAGCTAACGAGGTAGTGGACGCCCAGTGCTTTCAGATCTAGGATGCTGGCTGGCAATGCCATGGAGAAGTATGTGCGGGAAGTGGTCCGCGTGGGGGAGCATGCTCCTCGCCAACTGCCTGATGAACACCTCCACGGTGGACGTCTTGGTGTCACAATGAATGACGTCATTCCACCGGCCAGTGACTCATTGACTATGTCTAACGCCGGTAGATAGATGGCGCCGGCGTTCCGCAAACTATTTGACTTCAACACGGCCAACCTGATCGCACACATCTAAACTACTAAACCTGCATGAAAATATCTTGTTCCACTCAGTTAACAAAAATCACTATATAGCCAGAACCAAGCATCATCAAGTTTCCTAAAATTAACGTGCTTACGTTGATTTGTTATTAATAAGCCTTTATTTCTAGTGTTAAGACACATAATTTAGTAATATGCTGCTCTTAAATGATTATTAATTGTTTATAACAGTGTCACCAACTCGTGCGACCAACGGAGGCAGCGTGCACGCTTCACCAGCGCGGGAAATATCGCGCGACACTCCGGACTACCAATATGGCCGGTTCGACGCAAGCGCGTTACACATCGCGCACGCACTCAAACAAACGGAGCTGCAGAAAGCATATCACAGGCCTAAAGAAAAGCCTATTGATTGCTATTTGGTAAGTCCTTAACTCCTACTTATGTTTCAAATCAAACCAAAATATTCCTTACGAGCGGCCGTAGACATGGATAGGTACAGATATTTAAGTTATAAGCATGATAATTAAAACGACCATGAATTGACAAATGTTATAAAAAAGTTTAATACTAAAACTAAGTAGCTCTGAAAATAACTTTTTAAGTGAAGCATAAAAATGTGTTAAAAGCGTAAAGTAGCCTAGTTCATAATGGAGCACCCCCTTCTCCCGCACTGCCCCTCTCACGTCGATTTAGTTACTCGATGCGCTGCGTGACAGCCGCCGCCGGCATGTATTTTTATTTTAGTTTCATGATATCTTTTGAATGGAATATCCAATTTCAGGACTGCCTCATTGGTCTAGTGGTTAGCATGATCAACTACAGACATGAGGTCCTGGGTTCGAGGCCCAGGTCGGACCAATTCAAAAATCAATACTGAGTTTTCTGTTAAGATTTTCTCAATATTTGCCCGAAGTTGGGAAGTTGGCGGTGTGATCCACCCCCGTGCCTCGGAGAGCACGTTAAGCCGTCGGTCCTGCGCCTGATCTCTCTCCGGTCGTGTCGGATTCCCGTCACATCGGACTATGAGAGTGAAGGAATAGAGAGTGCACTTGTGTACTATGCCTGCCAATCCGCAGTGGAGCAGCGTGGTGGGTCTATGCTCTAAAAACCCTCGCTCCTCGGAGTGAGGAGGCCTGTGCCCAGCAGTGGGACGTTAATGGGCTGCTACTTACTTACTTTTACTATGAAGTTTATATGCGTGTGTATGCATATGTAATCGCGAGTGAGCATGTATGTGTGAGTGAATCTCGACGTGTGAGAGTGCGTGTGTGTGTGTGTGTGCGTGCGTGCCTGCGTGTGCGTGCGAATGTGTGTGTGTGTAAAATCAAAATGTTTATGTATAAGTAGTATTCTGTAGTGACGATTTGCAATTTATGTCCTTGATTTTATAATGTTACAAACTAAGTTTTAAATTCGGATCATAACCTAAACTTGAATGCTTCTTTAGAATGACTTTAAGTATAAAGAATTGACGGATTGTGAAAACTTTACAAATTGAAAAGATCGCAGTAGTGGGGAAAAGTATTTGTTTTTTGCACATGAACATCACAATATATATTTCGAAATATGTTATATATCGATTGGAGCAATTCATTCACTCCCACGCCTTTTTATCTTCTAAGTAGTCCTTCAAATTATATAATAATTTCTCAATTAGTTATCTCTTAACAAAAGATTTAAATTTATTAAGAGACATTGTTTGTAACCACTTCTGGGAGTTATAGAAGCATATACCTTCAATAAAACCTCAATTTAATACAACTTACAGCAATTTTATTTTTAACCGACTTCAAAAAAAGGAGGAGGTTATCAATTCGTCGGTATTTTTTTTATGTTTGTTACCTCATATTTCCGTACTGGATGGACCGATCTTGATGCTCTTTTTTTAAATGAAAGGTGGTGCTCGTGATAGGGTCCCANGGCTTACAGTGAGGGTGCGGTTTAAGGCAGACAATATAAGTGTCTGTAATCAAATAGCAATGAGCTTACGGTTGTTGTTGCATTGCAACACGTTTACTTCAGATTCACTAAAAATAAAAAAATAAATATGCTCTAAAAAGTAAGAAATAATTGCTTATTCTTTTATAGTGTTCTTCGTATTCTTATATTTGGAGTCGTAGTAATTCATTTTGTACACTTTCAGTGTGTTATTTTATAAATATACATTATATAAAATCGCGTAAGGCTGTGTGGGTGGGTGTTGTCAGCGAAAGAACCTTGCAAGGCTATGTTCCAGTTCCTAGTTGTTGCGTATTGAGTCGAATGTTTTCACTGTTACACTAGTTTGCCTAGGTTTCTATTCAATTTATAATCAAGTGCGCAACGTTTAAATAATACCAAACTGTATCATGTTTAAGCCTTCATTGTTTCATGAATTAATTCATTTATACTCCCCTTCTTGGGGTATAAATTTACCAAATATGGAACATATGAAAGTGATATTGAAACGAGAGTGAATGCAGGGAATATGGTAAATGGTGATTTGCACGCCTTTATGAATAGCCAGATGGTGTCTCAAAGGGCTAGACTGGCTGTGCATGCTGGAGTGTTGGTGCCAACACTCCAGCATGCACAGCCAGTCTAGTCCAGGAAGAAATAGTGTGATAAGAGAACGTTATGGTATAAAAGAAGATATAAAGGTATGCTGAAATGGTTTGGGCATGTAGAGAGAATGAATGTGAATGGTAAAGTTGGAAGGGGAAGACCAAGGCGAACGTTCCTGGACCAAATCCAGGACATTTTAAATAAGGGCCAGGTCAAGAGTACTCTAAACCGACGAACTTGTATGAAAGGTTTAATGAGATTGAAAGAAGCGAAGGAGATATGCAAGGATCGTGGCAAGTGGAAGGATGTTGTCTCTGCCTACCCCTATGGGAATAAGGCGTGATGCTATGTATGTATGTATG
>JACTOM010000922.1:6469620-6506753 GCA_015832385.1 Elymnias hypermnestra | reverse complement strand
TATTATTATACACATAGCTTACGAATGGAAAGAATACAAAAACGACTCCTAAGACACCTTTCCTTTTTTTGTAATGTCAATAAAACTTTAACGAATTACAATGAAAGACTTAATTATTTCAAATTAGATAGTCTCTCTTCTCGCAGAAAATTACTGGACCAATGCTTTCTATACAAAATAATGCGTAATTCATTAGATGCCCCACAAATACTGAGACAAATTAATGTAAGAATACCAAGACCTAATGCTCGAGTCAAATTGGGAACATTTGTTGTACCACATGCTAAAACAAATCTTGGTAGTCACTCTCCCATACCCCGTATCACACGGCAATACAATAAACTTTCTGACGAGCTAGACCTTTTTAAAGACACATATAGCCACTTCCGGAATCGAGTTACGGAATTGTTGAGGGATGCGAGGGTTTCTGACTATTAGCATAAATAGCCATTTATTTTTCAATTCTAATTTTTTTTTAAATTTTTATATTTTTTAAATTTTTTTCAATTTAAATTTTTTTTTTAAACTTCTTAAATTTTTATATAATCTGTAATAATATATAATTTTATTGTATTTTTAGACTAATTTAATATTAACTCATGTTGTGGCTACCTTAAAAAGTTGCACACTTCAACAATTTATAGATGTAAGTTTTTTTTTTATATTTTAAGACATTAAGTGTAGTAACTACTGGTGGTCCTTAAATAAATAAATAAATAAATAAATAAGAGATTATACAATATTAGTATAGATTTTGAAAGGCCTTAACATTGAATAATCAAGCACATATTTTACATTTTTTTAAGTCGCTCAGTAATTTGTAGGTTAAGTAATACTATTTTTATTAATAACACACTTTCAATGACTTTTAACACAATACTAACGTTGATACAAACTAAGAACTGTCACTAGGCGAATGTTCTGTGCTGCATTTCTTATACCCACTTATAAAAACTCTCCACTTAAAACAATAATAAGTCCACCAATCACAGTCGTCGTTAAAACGGAAGTTTTGATTAAATTTGCGAATTTTCGGAATAGCGTTATACCGGATGTAGCACATGTAAACGTTTTACCGATATAATTACAATCCACAAATAAAATAATATTGATCGCTAACAATTTTAAAACTTTGTTCCTCATTACAGAATATTGGTAAATTATGTTAGAAATAAATTCTTCACATCTATATACTATTTGGTTTCTTCTCGCTAATTCTCTGGCAGATAGTTTATATTATATCCCTATAATATTTTATCACTTTTTTCTTAACAAGGAACGAAAGAAATCTATATAATTCCTACAGTATAATTAAGATCAAACTAAATCACTTGTTCAGGTTTAGCTTGTTAATCGTAAATACCGCTACATCTTGTAACTTAAAGAGAACCAATAACACAAGTATGTTCGACCATCATTAAGCGAGAAATCAACAAAGCTTCCGATGGCAGGATGCTGCACACGCACGTGATATTTTCATATGAAAATATGCATAATAAATGTTGTTTTATTGCATTTATACATAAAAAGATACATACATATATATTAATATGCGTACAAAATGATACTATAACTAAAAAAGTTAAAAGTGCGTGCGTACAGAATACACCTGTCAGAAATAAAACTTCTTTGACAAACTAATTTTAGATTTCCGAAACTTAGAGGGAGGGAAAAAGGAAGTAATGTTAGGAATTTAATGAATTTAATTGTCATTAAAACAATAAAAGCATTAAGAAGTAATTTATTGAAATCTCAAAAGACGAATTAAAAATGCCACGTGTTTTTTGTCAATATTAGTAATTAAATTTAGAAAAGAGAATTTATTTTATATTAAATTATGAAATGACGAGTGGCAAATTAAAACGCCACATGTTGTTTGTAAATATTATAACTACCTACCCTTCAAACGAATTAGAATAAAAAAACGCTGCACATCTTCGTAACGCTAATCATCCGTAAAAATTTTACTCTCCGGGCCTAAAGAAGTTTCACTTCAAAAGTAGTATCTAATTCTCACATTTATAACCATAACGAGAAAAAACACGTGTGTCATTAATATTTCTTTGAATTCTTAATAGTTAACAGCAATAAATTGGTTATTAATCATTCAAGTATGCGGTCTAACGGATTTTTATTAAACACGTTATAAAACATCTTTGGACTTGTAAAGAAAAGATAGAGGCTATTTATAGATTTGGGTAGGTAGACAGCTTTTTTTTCTTATATTCAAATTCAAAAACTATTTATTAAAGTAGGCCTATACAACACTTTTGAATTGTCAGCTGATGATGATAATAATGAAAGTTTTGCAACTTATAGTCACAAAGGTTCCTTCGTGACCTGTTCTGAGTAGAGCCCACGACAAACTCATTTGGGTATCCTTTTTTAACCAACCTTATATAGAATATTGCATTTGTGAGAGGAATTTTATTTATAATAAAAAAAAGATCATAAAACTAAGTTAAACATTTCGTTTCGTGAGCATTGACGTACCTGGTCAATTTTAAAAATTGTAAAAAAAAATTATGCCTCAAAGAACCATCTACAAAATAGGTCTGAGGTAATCTTGTTATAAAATGTATAAAAAAAAGCAATTATAGAGCAAAACAATTTTTTTATAAAAAATTATTCACTCTTTTGTATATAGCTTCTTTAATTTTTAATTTAGGGCAAAAAGTTATATGAACATATTTGTAGGCAAGGCGATTTGCTACAAATTACGTCTTTACGAATTTTTTGTAAGACGTATAGTTTTCGAGATTTCGCGAAAAACGTGTTTGCACTCCTTTTTTCAAGATGGCGGCCGGGATAGAAGAGCGGCAACCCCACACACTTGGGGTTAAGCTTCTATTGACTACTTAAGGATTTAAATATATTAAGTGACATCTCTAGGACGTCTTCTGACAGTTTGTTATAGAATCGTATACCTATAGTATGTATCCTTTACGAATATAGTTTGTGCTTGACTGTAATCACACCTGATGGTATCTACAAGCAAATTAAATATCAATTGCTGCTCGTTAGTCTCGATGAAACTCAACTCGGCTGGATTGACTTAACTAATTTGGGTTTTGAACTATTTGTGGAAGTCCAGGGAAGGCTTAAAAGGTGACTAAATACTTGGAATGATATAAAAACAACAATTTCGCTTTGTGTAAGGGAGAAGCGCGACCCAGCCCGTTTCTCCAAACGCCAACCTCACCTGCACGCGGTCCACCCTGCTCCTACCGACGAGGCTCTGGCGACCGACAAATGGCGGTATAACCATTCTTTATACCTGACCTAAATGCCACAGACCGAAACGGGCAGCAGCGTTATCGGTGCGAGAAGGTCAGCACTGCGATCACCAACCCGCCTGCCAAGCGTGGTGATTATTGGCAAAACCACAAAATGACAAAAACAAGGCAGCAAGGGACCTCCCGTCCCCGGCAGCCCCGCTATTCCTAGCTTTGGCAGCGGTTATGGTGTGGACCGATGTTATAAAGAGGGTCGCCGGTAGCCGCTGGAGCCAGGCGGCGCAAGATCGGGCCTTGTGGACGTCATTACGTGAGACCTATGTCCAGCAGTGGACGCCCATCGGTTAAAGTGACGACAATGAAGAATTTCGCTTTTCCTTAGAAACGTTTCCTATCTGTCAACCATTTGACATTCGTCCCGTTTACAAATCAATTAAATTTGAAAGTCATTCAGGAAATCAAACTAAATTTAAAAGTGAAGTTTGTATTTTATTTCTTTAGGTTCAAATGTTTAAAGTCCCTCCAGTATTTCAGAAATGAAATTGGATTTAAAAGAATTTTTTTATGTCATTTGTCTTTGACATTTCACATTGACAACCGACAATTTCTGGTCGCAACTATAACATTCTACGGACTTTGGCGGGAATCTGGACGTAAAAGTCGCGTTTTTTTTTAATTAAGATAGTTAACATAACACGTTCTTCAATTACGATCCAGCTTTTTTATTTATTAATCACTATATACTTTGCTTATGTCAAAAAGAAAACAATCTAAAATGTTTTGTCTGTGTTTTTCGGATGATTTCTAAAACTAGCTGGTAATTACAATTCTTATATTATATATACAGTAAAAGCCAACCTGGTAACAGGTATTTTAACGTATGATAATAATCCAAAAATACAAGAAGTTTTATTCATGAATTAGGATTTAAGCGGCCCTTCTATTGTTAAATAATATCCTGTAAAGTTAAGCTACCATAAATAGCCACGTTGGTAGGTCTTTCTTGTTAGTTTTAGGCGGCATCATCTTTTTTGGTCAATCAAAAGTGAGTCTATAGACCCTACCATAAACGGTCTGTCGCGAAGGTCCTGCCTTCAACTTGTCCATCGTCATTTCTTGTGGGCAGTTTGTTATATTTATAGCTACAGTAGGTATTGACCTTAAAAATATTACTAAGTAGAAATACTACTAAGTACATTTATAAATTACATTTTACGTCAAATTACAGATTATATATAAAAATTTCACGATAATAAATCAACACTTATAATTTTAGATAACTGACAAAGTATAACTAGATTTAAAATATTCCACCAGAACACGTGGTCGCGTGCGCACTCTATGAAATCCGAACCAGTTATGGCCGCCACCCCAGCGCTCGGTGTTATGTCAGCTGTCAACCTCAAAAAAAATGTCAAGTCCGATTCGATTGTAAACCGATTAAGAGTCTGTGCGCCGTTATATAAATAAACTATAACTGAAGACAGCGTGGATAGAGTTTTGTAACACCCAAGTCAATTGTTTTCATATAAAGAGGTACCTGGACAATTTTCCAGGTAATTAGGCTTAGGCTTTCTCTCAGTTTCAACTTCGCCATTTTATGACGCTCGCGCCGCCATGTTGGAAAAATGGCGCCCAAAATTGGGTTTTTGACAATATCTACTTTATTAAGTAAAAAGTATTTTTCAAATCCGACCAATAAATTCTTGAGATTACTACGATCATACAAAGATACTCTTCAGCTTTATAAGCAATGATAAATAGAAATTTTAACAAAAAAGAACCGCCTAAAGAACACTATAAAAGAATACGCAATTATTTCTTACTTTTTAGAGCATATTAATGTATTTGTAAGTTTGTTTTGAAGGAGGCTCTTTTTTGTTAAAATGTCTATTTAATTTTTGATTTTTAGTGAATCTGAAGTAAATTAACAAATATCACATCTAAAACGCGTTTCTCATATGAGATAACACCGTTTAAATGAAACAACTTGACAAAGCTAAATTTACATTAATATCGCCACACCCGGGATCGAACCCGAAACCCTTATACCACCGCTTCACACATAATTCACCTTTCAAATATTGCAATGCAGTAACAAAAGTAAGGTCATTTTCATTTGATTACAGACAGTTATAGATTTTGCCAAAAATCACACTCTTACTGTAAGCCGTTGAGGAGTTTTTTTTTAAATTTTATTATTCCATTGATTCCATTGATCTTCTTATTTAACTACGACTAGCACTTGACCATGCCGAAGTTACGGTAGGCAACTCAAATATCTGGATAGCTTATAGAAGATTCTGCCGAGTATCGTTGATTTGCTCCTAAGAATTGAAGAGTTCCGTCACTTTGTAATGGATTCCATCATCAGAACCTTACCAAACATCCACAAAACAATCCTTGAAGTATATCTTTTCTAATAAAAAAAGAATCATTGAAATCGGTTTGCGTAATCTTGAGTTATTCGTCCATTTGTCGCGCACATGCTTACGCGAATTTACGACTTATCCGGTTTTGTCATGGATGCCATCATATGAACTGGATTTTAAAAAAATGGGACGAGCACCACCTTTCATTTAAAAAAAAATCATCAAGATCGGTCCACCCAGTCGGGAGATATGAGGTAACAAACAAAAAAAAAATATATACAGACGAATTGATAACCTCCTCTTTTTTTTGAAGCCTCCAATTCGGTCCCCAACAAATCTGTCAATCAAAATCTAGCAAAAAAGGTTGATACGTGGAATATAAAGAGGTATTTGGTACCTTTCAAAAGGAGTTACGTTGAATAATGCAGGACTCGAGTAGAAATTATTATACCATGTCGCGAGATTTGGTGAAAACCGGATATGTATTTATACTCTGTCTGCCAATGCGTGACTTCATCGAAGTTCTTTGCCTTTTATTTATTATATTATTTCTTTAATTTCATCATTATAAATACTACCACTACTGCTCCACTGTTTTACATGCCTACGATAGCTGGGTTATTAAACGATCAACGATTCCAAGCATTTGAGATGTGAGCACTGAGGAAAATGATTAAGATCTCATTGAACCAGTTCGCGTTAAATGCTGAGGTACTTAAAACGTGCTCCAATTAAAAGCATCCTTGATGACCATCATGTGGAGAAAGAGTACCTGGAAGACCGAAGGCAATGGCAAGTGGACCGATGGGGGATAAGGATAGATAGATTTTCCACCAAATAACTGCCAAACTTCACTTCGAAGAAGACACTCGATAATGATGATACTAAAATAGCTGATTGAGCCCACGAATTTGTCAGCGTATTGGTGAGAGGTTAGAGCTTGATTGTTATCACACCTGATGATACAAGATAAAATGGAACTACTCCTACCTAACCAGAGATTATACCTCTTTTTATCGATTTGCATGGCAATGGATTCAAACATTGTTGCCATTGAAATACGCATTACGTGTAAGGTTACTCTTTATATCATTCTTTGACTTTTACATACGTTAAGTCGTATATAAATTGGACTATCGTTAACCCGGCAAATGATTTCTGAACCTTTTATATTTGCTGCTGTAGAAAACATTGTTACAAGATTAATTAATGATTCATTTATTGTAGTTATAGTTATAGAGTCGAAAGATCGTGACGTGCTAACCTGGTAAGAGGTATCTTACTTTTTATGCTTTAACTATTTCTATTTTTATGATGATTTTTTAATTTTGCCATTTACCTGTTATTTGCTTAATTTTCATTTTATTGTTAATTAAGTCTTATTTTAATTTTTTTTTTTTATTCTTTATGCCAAATTTGTAAATAACATTAAGACTGGATTTTGTATTTTAATGTTATTGTGTATAAATGTTCATTCACTTTTTTATTTATCATTTTTTTATTATAGTTAGCTGTTTATTTTAATTTAAATATTCTGTGGCGTCACCAGGGGTCTCAGCTGAAAATCAGCGTCGTATGTTCCAAAACACACGACAACAGCTGAGCTGTAAACCCTTTCCAGGTGGTGTTACAGGCAGTAATTCTGAGGAGTTATATTAAGTAAGAATACTGTTTGTAATACCACTTTTGAATAAATGCTTTTTCTTTCTTTCTTTCTTTAACTATACTTATTTTTTCTTGGTTGGGACAGGTCTTTGCTTGTAGGGTGGCAACTAGCCTCGGTCGAAGCCTCCTACCAGTCCAGACTCGAATACAGGAGCAGTATAAGTTGCTTAATAATTAAAAAAGTCTATTCCTACGCCATCTGATACGAACTCTTAATTCATTACGAACACAGACAACTTTCTACCTTTAACTTGAGGTTTTTACCTTTACTTTTACGCAAAAAAATACAGTCCATCTATTGAAAAATAGATGGACTGTATATTTTACGCAAATATTTCTAATTGTTAAAATAATTAGTTAATATTAGAAATAATTATATTATCATAAAGTGTCATCCACTATTATTTTTTAAAATATGAATTTGAACTCACTCTCTAATCGTTAACGAAATACTTTTTAATTCATCCACTCAAGCTCAAACACCTTAGTTAATACAGTTTTAAGTAGAAATTAACATATTTAAACATATTGTAACCTTTAAAAAGTATATTAAAAGTAGTAACCGTTGAGATTCTTGCCGGTTTCTGCTCAGCGGAAACAGCTTTCCGAACTGGTGATAGATTTATTACCAACGGACAGACTACTGACGATTCAAAAGTGCTTTTTGAGTTTATTGAATAAAGAATATTTTGATTGTTGGTTTTAAAACGAGATTTGATTAAAACTGTAACCTTATTAATTGATTAAAACTGTATATAATAGAAATAATTAAATATAAATTCCCACTAAATAAGTATACGAAATCACAAGCACTAACTAGTTTCATAAGCAAACACACAGATTAAAGTAATCAAATGAAGCCAGGATAATGATAACATGAATATATAATATAGCATAAGTTATGACACGTATTTTTCATAAAAAAAGACTAGACTTCCTTTTTAAAAAGGTTGTCCATTCCCACGTCGGACTAACGGGAAATAACAGACCGACAACTGAACGAAATACATAAACATGGCGATTTATCGCGTATTATAAATATATTGTTTGTTTCTGTTTATCTTACTAGCTATGCCCCCCAGGAATAATAATTTGAGCTAATTATTTTACAAATAAGACACAAAGTTTCACTGCAAAGAGCTTATTGTCCTTTCTCCCGATCTCCACTATTTGTACCAAATTTTATTTAAATAGCTTCGATAGTTGTGTTTTGAAAACGCGATAAACAAAACAGAGTTACTTTCGCATTTGTAATATTAGTAAGGATTGTTATTTTAAACTCTTGAAGATAAAGCATCACGCCTCATTCCCATAGGGGTAGGCAGAGACAACATCCTTCCACTTGCCACGATCCTTGCATATCTCCTTCGCTTCTTTCATTCTCATTGAACCATTTATACAAGTTCGTCGGTTTAGAGTAATCATGACCTGGCCGTTACTTAAAATGTCCAGGATTTGGTCCAGGAACGTTTGCCTTCTTCCCCTTCCAACTTTCCTATTCGCTCTTGACTCATGAATCCAATTTTTGTCAGTCTTCTTTCATTTATTCTCTCTACATGCCCTAACCATCTAAGCATACCTTTCTCAATTTTAGTCACCACGTCTTCTTTTATACCACAACGTTCTCTTATCACACTATTTCTTACTCTGTCACTCAGTTTTAATCCCCATACCCCATACCCAACTTTCACTACCATGCATAAGTGTTCGCACCAACACTCCAGCATGCACAGCCAGTCTAGCCCTTTGAGACACCTTCTGGCTATTCATTAAGGCATGACCATTTACCATATTCCCTGCATTTACTCTCCTTTCAATATCACTTTCACATGTTTCATCTTTTGTAAATTTAGATCCCAGGTATACAAATTCTTTCACCTCTTCCACTTATTCCCCATCTCTCAAAATATTGCCATTCATGATAGATTCATCTCGTTCAAAAAGCATAACTTTCGTTTTGTTAAACTTTGACTACGATATATATTTACATAACAGCATAAAAAATAATATTCCTTACAACACCTTTTTGCATTATAAAGTAGCCTATATCCATTTTCAGGCGCTAGACTATCTGTGTACTAAATTTCATTTAAATTGGTTCAGTAGTTTTGACGTGAAACTGGGACAGACAGTTAGAGTCACTTTCGCATTTATATTATTATATTAGTTAGGATGATTTGTGATAAACTCTGAAGGGAAACAAGAAAAAAGGGGAAAATGAAACATGTGAATGTGATATTGAAAGGAGAGTGAATGCAGGGACTATGGCAAATGTTGCTCTGCAGGCCTCAAAGACTGGCTGCACATGGAGGAGTGTTGGTGCCACTACTTATGTATAGTAGTGAAAGTTGGGTTTGGCAGAAGAAGCATAAAAGAAAATAAATGCGGCAGAGATGAGAGCGTTGAGAAGTAGGAGTGGAATGAAACTGAATGACAAAGTAAGTAATAGTATGATAAGAGAACGTTGTGCTATAAGGATCTAGTGACTAAAATTGGGGAAGGTATGCTTAAATGATTTGGGCTTAGAGAGAATGATTGAAAGGAGACTGACAAAAAGGATTTATGAGTCAAGAGTGAATGGGACCGTTGGAAGCGTAAGACCAAAGCATTCCTGGACCAAATCCACGACATTTTAAATAAGGGCCAGGTCAAAAGTACTCTAAACCGACGATCTTGCTTAGAATGTTTAATGAGAATGAAAGAAGAGAAGGAAATATGCAAGGATCGTGGCAAGTGGAAGGAAGTGGTCTCGGCCTACCCCTATGGGGTGTGATGCTATGTATGTAGGAATAGGAAATTTCAACTACGGCTAAACTAAGCAAAACTTCCCTAGACAAGTTGACATCCTCAGTACGCTAACGCTACGTCGAATGACTACAATTTGTTCATTTAGATCACGTGACATATAGATACGATACGTTTCGATGATTCCCATACACTTTTTAAGCGTTCTACTGACGTTAGCGTACTTAGAATCTCAAATTGTATATTTTTCAATATAAACCGCTAATTATCAAAGCCACAGACATTATATAATTACATAAAACTTATAATTACAGCTTTCTACGCATACACATTACAAAATAGTTACATAATTTTATAAATACCGTGAAATTTATGGGATAATAAAAATTTTATACCGTGTGCGAATCGATTTGATAATCGATTGCTCAAATTCAATATTATTTTATTACTATACAATACCTTTTTATAATACTAATATAGTGATTGCCTTTTTTTAAATAACAGAGTGTTATATAATTACCAGGTTTTGATTTTGTTTTTTTTCTTTCATAATTTTCTACACAGAATATCTTATTGACTATTTGAACGGGTAAATATCACGATGGCGATTTTTATTTTTTTTTTTTTTTAATAAAAAAAAAATAAAAAAAAATAAAAAGAAAAAAATTAAAAATCGCCATCGTGATATGTACCCGTTCAAATAGTCAATATGTTAATAAACCACGAAAATTTAAGTTTAAAACAATTAGTTACAGAATATCTTTTCTATATTTCAATACTGAGTTAGTCTTTAAGTGGAGTAAGCAACGTTGTAAAAATTAGAATGGTTAGATAGATTAAGGTGATTGTATGCACGTTAGCTTTCTATTCAATGAAATTAAAACTATACGTATATTACAAAAACACCAACTCATATGGTAAGTAGCAGCCCATTAACGTCCCACTGCTGGGCACAGGCCTCCATACTTATAGGAGAGGTTTTTACATAGACTCACCATGCTGCTTCACTGCGGATTGGCAGGCATAGCACACAAGTGCACTCTCCATTCCTTCACTCTCATAGTCCAATATGACAGGAATCCGACACGACCGGAGAGAGATCAGGAGCAGAACCATGGCTTAACATGCTCTCCGAGGCATGGGGGTGGAGAACACTTCGAACTTTCCAACTTCGGGCAAATATTAAGAAAATCTTAATAGAAAACTCCATATCGGTTTCGAATTGGCCCGACCCAGGACTCGAGGCCAGTGCCTCATGTCTGTAGCCAAAATTTCTAAACACTAGGCCAATGAGGCACTTGGTGTAAAAACACCAACTCGTATTAACTAACTACCATTATTCTCTAAACTGTTTAAATATACGCAACTTGAATTGATTTGAATTTATACAATTTAGCACTATTTCTCCCGAAACAACCGCACCATTCTCACACGCACTCCGATCACACAATTGTTCTGATCCTTAAAGTTACCTCGTCCTTTTTTCCAAGGCATCAAGGACATACCATCAGATCTCTTACCATCATCACGTGCAATTCCATTCGGGTCGAGAATAGCCGGCACGTTAATGGTGACAAGAGTCCTTCTGATGATGTCGTTGATGCCGGCGTGTCTCGGAAGACGACCAGCACTACAAAGACAAGACAGACCGTGGTGACCCGAGTTGATTCACCCACTCACCACATTAACAACGATGGGGCTCTGTTGTTTTCACACCCAGACGCAGACACGTAAATGAAGAAAAGCTCTTTGCAATGAAACATTGCTGATGGCAAATTAAAGTATTTATACGTATGTGTCGTGTTTATCAAATAATTCGCTTAAATTATTAATAATGCTTCCCAACACTATTTCACGCGGATTTACATTTTTTATTTAATGATATCAATTTGACTTCCTCCAAAACGTTCGCTTTATCAAATTGTCCTTATAGTTATAATCGAAATAGAAATTGTGTTATTATGTTTGCTATTATAAACATGTGAATTATTAATATAAATTAAAGATAGTTATCAAAAAATTAATGCGTAAATGTCACTCGCATGATATAATCTGATGCAAGCGTGATTTCAAATTTTATGAATAGGTTCACCACGCTTTTGGTATAATGTGGACAAAGGAGGTGACAAATATTTGATACATACATACATAGCATCACGCCTCATTCCCATAGGGGTAGGCAGAGACAACATCCTTCCACTTGCCACGATCCTTGCATATCTCCTTCGCTTCTTTCATTCTCATTAAACCTTTCATACAAGTTCGTCGGTTTAGAGTACTCTTGACCTGGCCGTTATTTAAAATGTCCTGGATTTGGTCCAGGAACGTTCGCCTCGGTCTTCCCCTTCCAACTTTCGCATTCACTCTTGACTCATAAATCCTTTTTATCAGTCTCCTTTCATTCATTCTCTCTACATTCCCAAACCATCTAAGCATACCTTTCTCAATTTTAGTCACTACGTCTTCTTTTATACGACAACGTTCTCTTATCACACTATTTCTTACTCTGTCACTCAGTTTCAATTCACTCATACTTCTCTACTCTTCTACCATACCCAACTTTCACTAACATACATAAGTGTTGGCACCAACACTCCAGCATGCACTGCCAGTCTAGCCCTTTGAGACACCATCTGGCTATTCATAAAGGGGGAACTAAATATTTGATTATTCTTTAAAATATATTACTGGATAAAGTAGTAATATGTGTTGTATTTAACGTTGCTTTGGATGAACAATCAAATAAATATATATATAGAAAAAGCATTATGCAAGCCCATATCAAGCGTTAAGGATGCTGAGAATTAGATAAAGATAGATAGTGGTGTTCCACACGCTGTTTGAAGATGGAGAAACTCTGGCACTGGCGAATTTTGACCGGTAGCGCATTTCATAAGCTTATAGCACTGACTGTGAAGGATTTGTGGTAGAATTTTGTTTTGCAGTGCTGTACTTTCAGCATAAGCTCATCAGCGCGGCGTGCGTTAAGGTTGTTAGCACAACAAAACTCAAACTTAACTTTTATATAAGGTGGAGTACTAGAGTTGAATAATACAGAATACTGAGAATGTGCAAGTTCCGGTGAATTCTGATTGGGAGCCTCTTGAGCTTTGAACGAAATTCTGATATATGGTCATATTTGCGCACGCCAAATATGAACCGAGTGGCAGTGTTTTAAAGTCGCTCAAGCTTTTTTTTTATATATAGCCTTTTATTTCCACTTAATCATAATTGGATTCATTTTTATTTAATACTTATAATAAAATATTTAGAACAAATCAATATTTGAAAAGAAAAGAAAATTTATAAAATAACGTAAAATGTCAGTATAATAATAATTTCAAATTATAAAAAATATTTTGAGTCGGTTATAGTTATTATTAATATTAGTAAATTTGTCAAAAGAAAACATTTTTAAAAATTATTAATTACGTCATTATTCTATATACTTTAATAACAAGATAAAGTGGGTTTGCCGCTTAGTTGGGCAATAAGACCTCCTCCATCCTATTCAAGCTTACATATTGTTTAATTCCAATTAGACATGTGAAATTAACTTTTTTGAATTGTCATTATTCTACCAAAGCTTTATGTGATATCGCAAGCTGACGTCCTAAAATCTTAAACTTTACTTATAATGAATTTAGCATGCTCACAACTTATACCCACATCGCATTAACGTCGTACGTGATGGTGTCACAATAAATAAATAAATAAAGAAGCGTAAGGAAATATATTTGCTTAACATTAATGCTATATCGCATAGTAACAACAAATAAGTGTCTAAAAAAGAATTATCAGCCTACAATTTATATTAACTGGTATAACTACTTATATTTTAATCATTGACACAGTCATGCTACATACACATACACGCACTCTCTTTCTTTTTCTCTCTCTGGCGCCCATTTTTATAAATAAATAAGCCCTTTATTCGGAACAGAAAGTTATACAAGTTCCATCAAACTAATATATACTAATAAACTATAAAATATCACGCAGTTCGGTGTGCTTGTTGGCAAAGGCCTCCTCCAATTTTCCAGTGCTTCCTGTCTTGAGCCACCCTTTCCACTTAGCTCCTGCTCATCTAGAGCCATCTTGTGTGCTGTCTTCCTCGCCGTCTTTTGCCATCTCTTGGGTACCATTCCGTGACCGATTTATTCACTTTCCTGACTTGTCGATGTGCGAAAGAATATCTGTCAAGGTTGTACTTTTCTTTATGTCAATGTTTCTTACTTTATTTTTTAGTTTTAACACTGGTCATACTCCTTTCCAATTATTTGTGTTTTGTCGCAAGCTTTGTGAGGGCCCAAGTTTCGCAGCATGTACGTTAGACAAGGTATAATATACATGTATTAAACGTTTTTCTTTTTATTGACATTTTTAAATCATTTGACTTCATTATTTTTTTTAGTGAGCAATGTTTCTTCCAAATGGTTGCAGTTCTTAAACTTTTTTTTTCACCCATTTTCATAATAGATGTAAAATCTATAATTTGCTATAAGTTGCTATAAATAACATTTAACTATGATATATATTTAACTTTTGATTTAAGATCTATAGATTTTGTGAAAATAAAATTAAAATATCAGGAAATGTTTTGAAAAGTTACGTATTAATGGTGACACTAGTTATGAATGGAGTGGATAATACCGACCTTGCACCCACACGCGTCGATACCGTACGCTTTGTAGGCTGTAACACGATAAGTTGAAAAAATCTGTGCCAATTTTATTGATAGCATCTGTATTATAAAAAAAAGGAAAGGCACTGTATTATAAAATTATAAAAACGATCAATTACGGTTACAAAAACATTTTAAAATAACAAAATACTCAGTGATTAAACTTTTGAGGGCCTGGGTATTAAAAGGGTGTGATAACTCCCTTCGCTAGCAGAGTTCCTTGATTTCAATTACCCAAGGCTTCTACCCTTTTTTATCGGTGGGGAAATCTGTATAAGATATTGGAGCTGAAGATATCGGGTTATGTAATATTTTTCCACTAAAGCCACCTCAGTGGCTTTCCTCTACGTATAACGGAGAGATCGGGGATCTCAAGAGATTCTTCCGAGGCAATCGCTACGTGATGCTCCTTGGGCTCCTTTTAAAAAGCGATTTCTCATGTGATCAATGGGTTTATTGAGTTCAACGTTAAGAACATTGTGGTATAAAATAAGATGTAGATGGTATGGGTACGTAGAGAGAATGATTGAAAGGAGATACACAAAATGGATTTATGAGTCATGTGGGTAAGTTGGAAGGGGAAGACCAAAGCGAACGATCCTGGACCCAATCTAGGACATTTTAAACAAGGGCTAGGTCAAGAGAACTCTAAACTGGCAAACTTGTATAAAAGGTTTAATATGAATGAAAGAAGCGAAGGAGATATGCAATGATCGTGTCAAGTGGAAGGATATAGTCTCTGCCTACCCCCATGAGAATGAGGCGTAATGCTATGTATATTTTTTTATCGCTGACAGGTTAGCGTTAGGTGGCAACACTGATAGCTCTAGAATATCGTGAATTATTAAGTAGTATAATGGCAACACTTAAAATACTAAAAACATTACGAGGTAACTTTAACGAGCAGAACAATTGTGTTACACCAATCCCTACCCATATATGGGAATAAGGCGTAATGTATGTATGTAGCAATGGGTCTAGCCACAGAAGATTAAACGGGAAGGAAAGCATATGCATTCCGGAAAAATGCGGTATGGAAAGTCATACTTGGTGGGGGGCTTCAGTTGTTGCTAGTTACCACCATACCAGCAAGAGGCCAACAAGAGATTTGAGTTCCGGTACGATGCTGCGTAGAACCAGTCCTCTTTATAGGATTATTCACATATTTTATTCGATATTATTTACCTTTATTACCTTCTTATTATTTATATGCATAGATTTCTCTTTCGTAATGCAAATAAGCTTGCGGTTCTTACGATAGAAACAAGGTTGTTAAATCTGCGTAATGCGGAAAGGCTAGACAAAACTATTGAAATTGTTTATGTTTCGCAACTATTAAATTGACCATAACTCTTACAATTCTATTGTTATAACAAAAACTGGTTTCATTCATCGCTTGGAATTTCCCGTTCTCGTTTGTAATGAAAAAGGAAACCTATAGTGATTTATCTACTCCTTATAACACCAGCTTTCTCTACCAGTGGTAGAAGGGTTCAGATATTTTGGAAATTAGTAGGAAGAAATTGCCTTATTTTATCCAATTGTTCCACAAACATACGAAACACATTTATAAAAGCGTATCTTTGGATTATTAAATAAATATAAACAAAATAACTATATAAAATATATTTACATTAAAAAAAAAACAAATTTCACGTAAATTACGACGTTTTATCTTTCAATATTTATTCTATCCATTCCATTCCATTTAATATATTTTGTTATAAAATGGCGCCATTATTGTACAGAGCAATGAAGAGCAGCGCAGTAAAATTTTATTTAGACAAATCATTTTTCACCTATTATCGTAATCTATAATTGTTTTTTATAAATAGTACGATGTACAGAGTAATAAGACGCGGCACAGATTAAAAAGTACAAAAACATTGCATTAATTTTTAATATTCTGAAAAAGCTTTTACAAAGGCGTATCTATACATTTAAATCAATGAGAACAAGTCATAAATTTTAATTCAAAATATGTATTATTTTACTTTATTAACGAAAGTTACACATAATTAATTACATTGTAATTTATTTATAAAAACAATAATATAACAATATACTTATATATAATAATAAATCAACTCATCATCTACGGTTTGCCGACGACGTGGTCATCATGGCAGAGACTCTGGAAGATCTCAATGCAATGCTCGATGACCTCACCAGAGCTTCTCGATAGGTGGGCCTAAAATTGAACATGGATAAGACGAAAGTTATGTCTAATATCCATGTTCCGCTCCTCCATGGCACTCGAAAGTGTTGACGAGTATACATACCTGTGACACATAGTCTAGCTAGGTAAGTCCAATTTCGAGAAAGAGGTCAATCGCTGAATCCAACTCGGTTGGCCAGCGTTCGGGAAGTTCCGGAAGCCGTATTCGTCCAATTTCCCTCAGTGCCTGAAGACTAAAGTCTTTGAACAGTGCGTGTTACCAGTGGTTACCTACGGATCGGAAACGTGGTCGCTGACTATGGACCTTATTCGAAAGCTCAGAGTCAGGATGGAGAGGGCTATGCTCGGAGTTTCTCTACGCGATCAAATCATAAATGAGGAGATCCGTAACAGAACCAAAGTCACCGATATAACCATACGAATCGCGAACCCGAAGTGGCAATGGGGGCACATAGTCCGACGAACCGATGGACGTGGGGGCCGGAAGGTGCTGTAATGACGACCCTGCACCGAACGACGCAGTGTTGGAAGACCCCCCCACAAGGTGGACCGACGATATAAGGAGAATCGCCAGTAGCCGATGGAGCCAGACGGCACAAGATCGGGCCTTGTGGCCATCATTTCGTGAGACCTATGTCCAGCAGTGGACGTCCATCGGTAGAAGCGACGATAATAATAAAAATAAATTAAGAAGATTTGATCTCGAAGTATTTATTCCCGCCATTCCGTTCCATTTATGATATTTTAATCCATGTTACAAAATGGCGCCATTATTGTACAGAGCAATGTGACGCGGTGCAATGAAATTTCATTTAAACAAACAGCAAAATAATTCTGTTTTCACTATGTTATCGTATATTTTCGACACATTCTCATTTTTGAAAATGGAGAAATTATTGTACAGAGTAATAAAACGCTACACAGATTAAACACTTCAAAAAGATTGCACTATTTTTTAACGTTCTATTAACCTACGGGAAACGTTTACGAAGGCGTATCTTTACATTTAAATCTGTGAGAATAACTCATAGATTTTCATTGAAACAACAGCAAAGATGAGGTGTAGTGACATCATGGTATTAGCATACATATTTCCCATTCCGCGTAAACCGGTCGGCCTCACCCACGCAACTTTGAATTTTAAATATCATTTTGTATTTATACCTTACGGTAACTTCGTGTGAATCAGATCTTTTGTCAAATGTCAGTGGGTTACATTTGATGTGAAATTTAGTTTGATTTAAATTACACTTGTGAATGGGACTCTATAAATATAGGGCGAAATAACTCCCACGTTTTGTATTTTGTACTAAAATTTGTGTAAACAAATGCATAACTGATCCGGAAAACTTTGTACGAAGAATGTTTCAATTTTAGTACGAAATATTTTTTATTTATTTATTAGGACACCAACAGGTTACAATTATATATTGATATAACAACAAGATCATAAATACTAGTTAAAATTGTATACCTACTTATAGGTAGTCACAGCATGCTTATTCTTACAGTTAATTATTTAAACAAACTACAAAATCAAAAGATGGAAAAAAATACATACTAAAGAGAAACATCAATTAGAAATAAGACAAACTAGCATATAGCGAAATTTATGCTACCAAGTACTGGACCAAAAAGTAGTCCTTAATTTTTTATTTAAATTTGATAAAGCTGTCCCCAAAAATGTCTATATTAATGATTATTAATATTATTATAGGTATTTGTCATTCTGTTGATAGGCGCCGAAACACCTAGATTCGTTTTACAGGTCCTGGATATTAAGGGCATGTAGTTTTTTACCCTACTGTACGGCCTAGGGATCCTCACAGCTATTTTGTTCAGTAAAGTCGGTGAGTCAATAGTCTCATTTATCAGTTTGTGTAAGAAACATAGATCCAGCAACTTTCTACGATCAGATAGGGTAAGTAACTTATAATAATACAGTTTAGAATAGTAGCTAGAATTAACTTACAGTATGTTCCGTCACCAAAACTAACGTGATTTAAGAATCGTTTATATTATAATAGGGGTTCCAAGCCACCGAGCCATATTCGAGAACACTTCTTACCAATGCGTTAAAGAGTAATAAATTGGTCTGTGAATTTTTAATTTTTTTACTATTTCGTTTAATAATTCCCGTAATTTTTGACGCCCTTTTACATATATTATCAATATGTGAAACAAAGCTTAATTTACTATCAAGACCGACCCCTAGGTCTCTTACGCAAACCGAGCCTTCAATATTGTTATTATTTACGTCCAGATTCCCGCCAAAGCCCTTAAAATATTATAGAGGCGATCAGAAATTGTTGGTAGTCAATGTCAAATGTCAAATACTAATGTATTCTTTTAAATCTAATTTGATTTCTGAAGGACGAGATGAAAATCAAATGTTTAACAGGAATAGTTTTTAAAAGAAATCGAAATTGTTGTTTTTAATATATTCCAAAAACAAATCCTATTTCCTCATCTAACAAACCGTACTTGGACTTCCAGAAATCATTCAAAACCAAATTTAGCCAAATCCGTCCTGCCGTTTAAGCGAAACTAACGAACAGCATTTCATTTTTAGCAAGTTATAAGCATGATAATTAAAACGACCATGAATTGACAAATGTTATCAAAAAGTGTGATTCCTAATACTAAAACTAAGGAGCTCTGAAAAGAACTTTTTAAGTGAAGAAGAAAAATGTGTTAACAAAACTTGAAATATTCAATGTCGCTTGCGTCCACTGCGTGAGGTAACCTAGTTCATAATGGTGCTTCCAGTTCTCCCGCACTGCCCCTCTCTCGTCGAGTTAATTACTCGATGCGCTGCGTGGCGGCCGCCGCCGGCATGTATTTTTATTTTAATTTCATGATATCTTTTGAATGGAATATCCGATTTCAATTATTCAAAAAGTAATCATCAGGTATTGAGACAGTCTTGAATAAATTATTTATATGGATAAAAATTTAGAAATGATAAGGACGAACAAGGTCTAATTTTGATCGGCATTTCTATGAATTTGTTAAATGTAAAAAAGTAGTTATAGTGACGAAACTACAATTGTTAGACATATGGTCTCTAGAAGTTTTTTGTGGATATTGTTATATTCTATAATATTGTCGAACATTTGTTTGTCCTATCATTAATACTCTTCACAGCGTATGCGATGAAAGACATTTTATGACTAATTATTTTACACCTTCGGTTGGTTTTAATAGGAATTTCTAAAGATTTCTGTAGTAATTTGTACTAAATATAGCCTATGTTACTCAGTGATAATGTAGCTTTCTAATGAAAAAAGAATGATTAAAATCGGTCTAATACTTTTTGAGTTTATTAGTTTTTAGTTCGTGAGTAGTTATAATGTTTCTAATGATAATAATTATTTCAATTAATAAGACTGACGATGATATTAAATGTTATGAAGAAAACGACACCTATCATTTAAGATTTTGACTGCGAATTTTATGTTTCAATTAGCTTTCTATTAACAAAGGTTGTGTATTAATTGAATGTCGTATCTGGAACGCCTCTTGGGTGTTAATTATCGAAACGTAAGCAAGCATCGGTAAATGAGTTGTTAATTTGAGGTAGTTCACTAAAATTTATGACATCTTTATTTTCAGCATAGATGGTGGGGGTTTTTCTTTAAAAATGTCAATATTTGTTATGGAAATAATTGAATATATGCAGGGAAATCGAATCAGCGTACCATGTGAACGCTGCCGGCTTCAGCCGTGGGAGCAGCGGTCTTTGTACCGTTCTGAATTCACAAAGGCAGGCGTATATCATACTGTTACGATGGTAACAAAAACCATGCACATTCACTACTCAACTGTAATACGTTACTCTAATTATTCTTACACATTATCGAGCAAAGTCCTGCGTCAAAACAGTGATTCTTTAGTAAAATTTTGGTATATAATTTGCTAAGTTTCTAGGTTTATTTGTTGTTTGTTTCATAAATATCTTACGCGAGCAATAATAATTAACGATGTTAAATAAGATGGGAGATATGACGCCACCTTGATCAACTCCTCCCTCTAATTTGTACTATTAAGACTTTGTCACTTTACGGCATAGTGTTATGGGGAAGCGGACATTGAAACTATATTTATTTTACAAAAGAGAGTACTTCGTGCCATATATCAATTAGATTTCACGTTGCCTTAACAGAAAAATTCAAAGAAATATCAATTCTCACAGTACCATCGCAATATATATTGAATAATATCTTATATAGCTGTAATAATATTCACTTATACTACGAAAAAAGCGAAATAAACAAAATATAACAAACTTGTAATTCCATACCGCAATCAATTTTGGATTTGACTCCACATATCAATAAGAAATATGTCAAAAACATCCTTTTACAAAAGGCGTATTATAATGTTTAAGATTAGTTACGTGATATATAACACATTGTACATACAAAACTATCTTTAAAAGAGTAATCGTTGAATTACTTGCCGGTTTCTCTTCAGCGGATTCAATTTTACGAACCGGTGGTAGATGTTGTTACAAAACTGACGATTCAAAAGTCCTTTTTGAGCCTACTTGAATATAGATTATTTTGAACTTTTCCAAACAATAACGAATGGAATATATTGTACACAATTAGAAAGAACGGCTCAAGTTTTGAAAGAAAAGGATCCTGCATTATTTAATCGAAAGGGCGTAATTCTTCACCACGATAACCCAAGATCAAATATCGCGTAAACCACGGTAGAACTCCTGATATTTCTCCTTCCGATTATCAATTATTTCGGTACCTCCATAATTTTTCTTCTTGGAAAAAAAATTAAGAGTACCTTAAAAATGCCTTAACCAAATCATTTCAATCTGAATCTCAAGAATTTTACAGTAAAGAAATTAAGATTTCACCTGAGCGTTGGGCACAAGCAATTACATTCTAGATTGGATTATCTTTCCTATCTTTTTAAAATGCAACAGAAAAATTCTTTATTTATTCCTAGACCTTATAAATATTATTCAACTCGTCGCGTTACATCATCAATTGTTTTTCCTTTAACATAGAAACCATTGGCTAAATTGTCTATATTTAATACTTTTAGTCTTATATAAGTAATGGTTAATCAAAATTGTTACTTACATAATTAAAAGTAAATATGTTGACATAATTTGGTAGGTTGTTCAATGTTAAACGTTTGAAATAGATTGTGACAATTCAAGGCGAATTATATGGACAGTTGTTAAGGTCCAAGTCCTTAAACATTAGATCGCAATTAATCGTAATAACGTACCGTTGTTAATGAATGGTAATGTTTTGATAGATGGGGAACAAGTGGAAGAGGTGAAAGAATTTGTGTACATGGGATATAAATTTACAAAAGATGGAACATGATAAAGTGATATTTAAAGGAGAGTAAATGCAGGTAATATGGTAAATGGTGCTCTGCACGCCTTTATGAATAGCCAGATGGTCTCTCAAAGTCCATGCAGGAGTGTTGGTGCCAACACTTATGTCTGGTAGTGAAAGTTGGATATGGCAGAAGAATCACAAAAGTAATATAAATGCTGTAGAGATGAGAGCGTTGAGAAGTATGAGTGGATTAAAACTGAGTGACAGAGTAAGAAATAGTGTGATAAGAGAACGTTGTGGTATAAAAGAAGACGTAGTGACTAAAATTGAGAAAGGTATGCTTAGATGGTTTGGGCATGTAGAGAGAATGAATGAAAGGAGACTGACAAAAAGGATTTATGAGTCAAGAGTGAATACGAAAGTGGGAAGGGAGAGACCTAGGCGAATTTTCCTGGATCAAATCCAGGACATTTTAAATAAGGGCCAAGTCAAGGGTACTCTAAACCGACGAACTTATATAAAAGGTTTAATGAGAATGAAAGAAGCAAAGGAGATATGCTAGGATCGTGGCAAGTGGAAGGATGTTGTCTCTGCCTACCCCTATGGAAATGAGGCGGGATGCTATGTATGTATGTTATGAAAGAAGGTATACAGTAAACAAATGTATCATCCAAAATGTATTACGTGAATTATAATATTGCTTAAATGAGGTAGAATCTCGTCTATGAATTAAAAAGCAACAGCTTAACTAAGCACATACGAGTATGTTAATACAGGTAATAATATTTAGGGAATAAATTAAAATTCGAAATCCTTTATTCAAGTAGGCTTTTACAGCACTTTTGAATCGTCTAATATCGTTTTTTTCCGCATATTATTTCAAACGTACGATGATTATATTAAAAAGTGACGTGAAATGTGCTAGACCTACGATAGTAATTTTTAATTCTTCTAAATGTCTAACTGTCTTGTGCTGTTTATTTTGTCTTTAATTCTCTATTCTAATACCCTTTTTTCGCTTTTCTTTTGACATAAAGCGAGTTTTTGTTTAAATGTCCATTAAATTTAACATAACCATCCATAACATCTTTAACATCATTGTGCATAGTAATATCTCTACTTAAATAATTAATTATTGATTTAAGATCACATTTATTATACAGAAACAATTTAATTGGTAAAAATATAATGAACATTGATTGTTTATTATATTTTTAGCAATTATATATTCAATTTTCATGCATTATTTATTATATTTTGATTCTAATATGCTAATATTTACATACAGACACATATTTAGCAGTATAACTTGTGCCAGTTAATAAACGCGTGTGGGAACAACGTAGGTTGATCGGAATAAGGTAATTTTATATGAAGTCGTTAAACACCAGAGGAAAGGAACGAAATTTATGCGTTTTATGATAAAGTGGGCGATTATATTCAGATGCGAATGTTGCAGGAAGGTCACCTTTTTAACCTTTTTTATGCCTTTTGTCGAAATCTTTGAATGAAAGCCTTGTGATTACAATTTTTATATAAAGTAAACGCAGTTAACGTGGAGGAAAAGAGATTACATTGGCTTACATTGTATTAAATTCTTTTATATCGTTTTATTTAAAATTCATTTTACTTTTTGTCGAAAGTTCCAAATCGAAAGAACAAAAAACACTAAAAGTGTATATCTCAGGACGCCCCACAGAAATGATAAACTTGAGAAAAGCTTACGTTATTATTTATATTTTATGTATATTAATATGATAAAATAAGGAAATGATATTTATTTATTAATTTCTTTATCGGTTGGCTCACTGTCACTGGTATATGTCTATCGCGCACTAATCACTGAGTAGGGAGAGGGGAATACGGCTAGCGGTGTTAGCACTGGAATAGAGTGAGAGAGAATTAACCTGCCTACCGCCTGAAAGGGGAGCTAGACTGCTTTCGTAACGCGTTACGTAACAAAATATAATATAGGTTACGCTCCCATAGTTATCACTTTAAAAATATGTGGCAGACAATGTCATTTGTAAATCTAATGTCACTTATTGTGACAACTTTAATTGGGACTTTTACCTGAAACACAACTTCGGAATAGTAATATTATGTAAAACAAATAGGTCGTTAATATATGTAAAAAAGTCTGCAAAGTCAATTCAAACTAATTTAACGTCGTAAAACATTGATCAACAATGGTTTTGTAATAACAAATGGTATTAGGCCGATGGGGCTTCTCTACCGCTTGCTTTGCGATGCTGCTGGCACGCTCGACTCAGATGTAACGTGGCAATGAGTCCTACTTTGTTATGCAGCTATTTTTAAGACGTTATCACGTGAAAAACGATAGAAAAGATTTATTGAACAGTCATTTGCCTCTAATTATGTAATTTATTGTGACAACTTAATTTTGGAGATTGTTTAACTCAAAAATACTTATAAATATCTCAACACGTTAATCGTTTCTTTTCGTATTATGTTTCTAGTTCGCTGTAGGTAACGTGCCCACAACGATCATTCACAGTATCAGAGAAAGTCGTTAATTATTTATACCAACGGTGATTGGCTTGATTGTGTAACCCTATCACCGTTATGGGATACAGTCATAACAGTTAATTTGGTGATAATCGAAAAGAATTAGTTTCGTAAAGCTTTATTTTAAATATCGCCGCAAAAATGTTTAGATATGATTCTTGAAACACTCTTAATCGTATTTGGGCATGTATTCGAAGTCTAGTATAATAAAAATATGTACAGTCGAACCTGGATATGCAAGAAACCTCTTTAAGGGAGAGTAACTACCAGATCCCATCATATTTAGCTTATAAGACCTCTATAAGAGTGAGATAGAAACTTTAATAGGAGTCGTAGTCTCAGATATCTGTGTGTGGACCTCCATAACTGAAACTGGTATTTATCCATACCTCTATAAGCGACAGTCACATGCGATTGTTATTTATTGATGTTTATGACATTGTTAAATTTCGCAATGAGTCATAAACGGCAGGTGTGTTTTTTATATTTCCTAAAACTTTGGAGAACAGATTTACTTTCAATGTTTGTATGTTGATGTGTTACCGCCAACGTTTGAATATTCGGTACAAGCGAAGCTCTCTGTGCATCTATAAGTTAGAAACTAGATAATAAGAAACCTCTCTAAACAATAAAAATATGGCAGTCCCTTAAGCTGTCTCTTATCCAGGAAACCTATCCTATGTCATGATAAAATACAATATTATTTATTTGTTTAGAATCAAATCATCATTTTCTTGCCCTTTTCCCACTAGGTGGGGTAGGCACAGCATGTTTCCTATCGCCATTTCACTCTATCCGCTGTCACACCCCTTATACACATATTCTCTTTCACACAGTTCATCCACACTTTTTTTGGTCGCTCTTTCCCGGCCTTGCCGCTTACCATCATATTTAGGGCCTTCTTGCATACATGGCTAACCTCCCTTCTCATGACGTGTCCATACCAGGATAGCCTTCCACTACTTCTCGGTCACTAGTGCTACTATCACACTTCTTCTAAAATACTCACTCCTAATCTTATATAATTTTGTCACTCAACATTCGCATCTTCGCTGCATACAATTTCCTTTCATTCTCCCCTTTGTTGGCCCAGCACTCAGAACCATACAGGATGACAGGCGTTACGATCGTCTTCCCTGGTCAGCAAGAAGAGTAAAATGTCACTTCGCCACAAGGTGACACTTTACAAAACTTGCATCCGCCCCATCACATATTACACCAGCGTCGTTTATGCATACGTACCAGAGCGCAGACTGGCCCGCCTGCCGACGTTCCAAAATAGGTTCTTGAGGATGGCCACAGGATGCCCCTGGTACATTCGAAATATCGACTTGCGTAGGGACTTAGAATTTCCCACGATAAAGAGACATTTCAAAACGCTCTCCGAAAATTATTTTGAGAGCCATTAAACATAGTAACCCATTAGTGGATAACGCATCCTCTTATAGAGTTCTTCTCAAAGCTCCGCCTAGGAGGACAAGACCCATGTATGTCCTTAACGACTCCGATGACTCGACAAGAATCGACAATCTACTTTATCAGGTTCTGACGTCACCCGGACATGAACTCCACCCACGATCCCGGGGATGCACTTAAAATACCCTATATGATGTTATATGATAACGTCGTTCCAAGCCGAGGCTCGGTTTTGCAGGAGACTCACTTGGAGCAGCGTTTCCCATGAGAGCCAGCCCTTTTCAGGGTTCGCACTCCAACAGTGGCGGTATCCATAAGAGTCGCCCATTCCTACACTCCAAAAAAACGATCTTCTAATAAAACTTTCCCCTTTAGTTTGAGGGGCAATGTTAAGAATCAAATAAATCATATTAATTTAGCCTTAATACAAGAAAGGTCAGTAAACTCTAATTGCTTCCATCGTTATTGATGAAAATATGTTAATTATAATATAATATAGCTATTAAGATGAATTTGACACGTATATTTATTATGTAATTAAAGAATGGAAACTTTATGGAAACTACTTAAAATGAAATTGAAAAAGAAGGAGGTAAAAAGATAAGGTAAGTAGCAGCACATTTAAGTCCCACTGAAGACGCTTGTGAACGACAAGCGTTATAAACACCTTAATTTTACATATAGATATAGATAACATCCACTAGACCTTGACTGCCTCATTGGTCTAGTGGTTAGCATATTCGACTACAGACATGAGGTCCTGGGTTCGAGTCCCGGATCGGGCCAATTCAAAATCAATATTGAGTTTTCTATTAAGATTTTCTCAATATTTGCCCGAAGTTGGGAAGTTGGCGGTGTGATCCACCCCCGTGCCTCGGAGAGCACGTTAAGCCGTCGGTCCTGCGCCCGATCTCTCTCCGGTCGTGTCGGATTCCCGTCACATCGGACTATGAGAGTGAAGGAATAGAGAGTGCACTTGTGTACTATGCCTGCCAATCCGCAGTGGAGCAGCGTGGTGGGTCTATGCTCTTAAAAACCCTCGCTCCTCGGAGTGAGGAGGCCTGTGCCCAGCAGTGGGACGTTAATGGGCTGCTACTTACTTACTTACTTTATAGATAACATCACTTATAAACTAGGAATAAGGAGAAGAAATAATAGGAATTACGCATTGAGGCATCTTGTTAAAGTCCATTTGAATTACAAAATATTACACTCGTAGAATTAAATGCATTGCGTGAAACCCTAAGCTCCGTTCACATTTGATTTATATAGATATAGCTTTTTTTATTGATGGGAGATTCGAGTTTGACTATAATCTTCAAATGTAAGTAATGATATAGTCTAAAACGGTAGAGCGTTAACCTGGTAATGAGTGAGTTACATTGTAACGGAATGTAAATTACCAATCCAAAAATAACTAAATAAGAGGTACTTTACGTTTTTTTACTTTTTTGCTGCGGTGGCGTTTCCCAGGGACAAAAAATACTAAAAAAACCTAACCTAATCTTAAAATATAACGATTTTTTAAGGTTAGTTGTGGTTCGCTTAATTTTTTTTGCTACGGTGGCGTTTGTCAACGAAAAATATGACAAGAAAATTAACATAACTTTAAAATAAACTTTAAGATTAGGCTAGGTTAGTTTAAAAAAGTATTTTACCCTTACCTTAAAAATCGTCGTGTCTGTAGCTGCGGTGGCATATTACGTAAGTACATAAGTTTCTATCCTAATATTGCCCTGCCGAGAATCGAATCCAAGAACTCTTGTAGCAATATTTGTATAAAAAAGACAACTTTAAAAACATCTCACACTCACGATAACTTGACAATTTACAGCTTAGTCCTTTAGCATCTTATCAGAAATAAAAGAAAACAATATAAAATATAATACAGTCAAATAATTTGCTGAATAATTGATCAAAATACATTTTAAAAATATTCTTTTAAATAATTCATTGAAAGACAAGATTATGAAAAATGTATAATGTATTTCAAAAGTTCACAAGATGGCGCCGGACTAACCATAGAGTAAAAATCCGCCATGTTTTTTTCTCCTCAGTGTTGCCTTTCTAAAAAAAAAAAATATGCTGCATGAGATCAATCTATATTTAAATTTTGAATGTCAAGTTTATTTCAAAGTAAAAAATAATATAGACATTTATATTAAACATAATTGATATTTTTTTAAGAAAAACTCCTGTTCAGTCTTTACTTAGTAAAATTTACACAAAATAGTTATATATAAAATCTTATATATTAAAATGAATTTCAGTGATGTAGCTAATTTTGGTTCCGAATCATTTATGGAAGTCCAGGTAAGGTAAGATGAGCAAATATGAAAAATATTCTTGGAATATAACAAAAACTACAATCTCGCTTTGTCTTAGAAACAAATCCAAAATCAAATAAAACTTGTTTTTCAATTTTTTGTTTTTTGAATGTCTAACCTCTGACGTTCGTCCCGTCGTTTACAAATCAATTACATTTAAAAGAATACTTTTGTTTCTTTCTTCTTTTGTTTGTGATATTGGCAACCAACAATATCTGAAACAAAAAAAACAACAATTTCGAGAAACTATTCCCACCTGTCAATCATTTGATGTTTGTCCCGACCTTTAGAAATAATTGTTTTGGACATTTGACATTTTACGGACTTTGGCGTCAATCTGGGAGTCTTTTTGATTACGAATTGTTTTTGTTCCGGTTAAGTTTTGACCATATTTTTTACCAAAATTGAAACATTCTGCAATTATCGTTCAGCTTTTTTATTTATTGATTCTGAGGCGATAAGAAGGCTTGCGGGCTAGTTTATACATAGAATTGACAATAATATAATCCAAAAAACTTTTTGTAAAATGTGTTCGGGTATAGAGTTGTCTCCTCTCAGTGTATTTCAATTAATTCTCACATATCAAGAATTGTTACTCGTGTCCTTTTGTCAACATGCCATTAAAACTTGAGATTGGGCGGGAATCTAATCATAGACAACTAAAGTTCACAGATACATAACACTTATCACTTTCTCCACGAGTATATATACCTTTTTCTTATTAATTCAAATACTTCTCTTAATATTACATACGTAGAAGTATGCATGCCTACATTACTATGAGTATGGACCTTAATGACAAAGCTATATTTATAAATTGCAATACAGAATGTGTGAGTAGAGAATTATTAACTGCTTGGCGTTTTAACTTCCTGCTCAAAGGGATTACGTTCTCAAATTATTCATGTACATTTTACTTCAACGCATATAAACATTAATACAAGTACATTATGATCCATACACGATGTTCTGATATCATAGCGAAGTTGTTTATATTTCCGTAAATATAAACAATAGGGGTGTGCAAAATCGAATATTTCAAAATTGATTATTCGAACTTTCCCATTCACTCTTGACTCATAAGTCCTTTTAGTCAGTCTTTTTCATTCATTCTCTCTACATGGCCAAACCATCTAAGCATACCTTTCTCAATTTTAGTCACTACATCTTCTTTTATACCACAACGTTCTCTTATCACACAGTTTCTTATTTGTTACTCAGTTTCAATCCACTTATACTTTTGTGCTTCTTCTGCAAACACTCCAGCATGCACAGCCAGTCTGACCCTTTGAGCACAAAGGCGTGCAGAACACCATTTACCATATTCCCTGCATTCACTCTCCTTTTAATATTAATTTCACATAATCCATCTTTTGTAAACTTAGAATCCTAATATACAGATTCTTTTCATTCCCACGCAATAGGAGAATATGCGAGTAACAAGTGTAACTGTAAAAGGATAAGTTTGTTATCTATATCTTCTCAGATGTCCAACTTACGTCAGTTGGCATCAGTAAACTAATAAATACAATACATCGTACATCATGTACATTTTACGCTTTCCACTCTCTGGACCGCACGCGCACTTTTTGCCCGGAGCATTCTTTATAAGAAATCATCTTTGCTATTTAACACAGTTAATTGCCGATCTGTATGCAGAATGAACAACTATGGCGGTGTTTTTTTTTTATTTATTTGCCGTTGGCTTTGTTGTAATCATCTGGAAATTACTACGGTCCAATATTAATTAGCAGATTGCATTGTAAACACCATACCTTCGACTAGAGTACAGCACTGTTTAATCGTCAAAGATAATCATTTTCTGATATTCTTCTCATGTACAACTCCATTAAACTGGTAAATTACTAAGTTTCCTTCGTGCCCTGTCTTGAGAGGAATTCATAACAAACTTTGACATGTATTTCATCATCGTCATTACAATATGGTTTTACTGAGGAATTCTAAGTCTGGATGTATAAGCTATGCGGATGATATGGCCCTTCTTAGTACCTCGATTAAAAGCCTCCGCAAACTGATAGGAATCTGTGAACGTTATGCAGCATCGCATGGTCTAAAATACAATATCAAGAAAACTGTAACGATGGTTTTCCGCTCAGGCAGAGGTCCGGAAATCATTCCAGCAATTTACCTTGACGATTGTGTATTAAAAAGGGTTGAGCAGTTTAAATACCTAGGGCACATTTTAACTGAAAATTTTATGACAATGACATTGAAAGAGAACGCCGTGGTCTGGCAGCAAGATGCAACATGATTGCACACCGTTTTGGAAAATGTACCGACAGTGTCAAAGTAACATTATTTCGAGCGTATTGCCTAAGCTTTTACACTTGTCAGCTTTGGACAAAATTTTCTAAACGTGCAGTTAATAACATCTAGGTGCAATATAATAATGCGTATCGTATTCTGATGAGATAACATCGATCATGTAGTGCATCTGCCATGTTTGCTAATGCCAGAATACCAGATTTTTATGCAATCATAAGATCGCGCATTGGAAGATTCTGGAACAGAATACGAACCTCCGACAACATAATTNATCAGAGTGCTGGGCCACCAAAGGGGAGAATAAAAGGAAATTGCATGTAGCGGAGATGTGATTGTTGAGATGGATGTGTGGAGTAACAAAATTAGATAAGATTAGGAATAAGTATATTAGAGGAAGTGTGAAAGTAGCACCAGTGACCGAGAAGTTAAGGAGTGGAAGGTTAGCCTGGTATGGACATGTAATGAGAAGGGAGGATAGCCATGTATGTAAGAGGGTCCTAAATATAATGGTAAGCGGCAGGGCCGGGAGAGGGCGACCAAAAAAAGTGTGGATGAATTGTGTGAAAGAGGATATGTGTATTAAGGGTGTGAATGTAGAAATGACAGCGGATAGAGTGAAGTGGCGAAAGGAAACATGCTGTGCCGACCCCACCTAGTGGGATAAGGGCAAGAAAACAACAACATAAGATCGCGCATTGAAAGATTCTAGAACGGAATACGAAAATTTTGACTGCTCAATTTTTAAGGTTTGGCTTTACGTGCACCACAGTCCAAATAAATAGATTTAGTTTCCAATTATTAATTTTGAATAAAATAATATTTCAGTTATTTATATTTCTTGTAATTAATTTATTTCATTTAACTGTGACTGTATCGTGTGTGACTGTACTGGGTATTTACCTGAGAAATAAAGATTATTATTATTATTATTAATGAATTTTATTTGATTGAAGAAATCTTTTTGAAGTGATACTGCTTTAGGCGTATGAGGGTAAAATGTTTACAGCTTTTTTTTTGCTAAGTCGTCATTTACTAATTTGAAATACTATTTTTCGTAAAATATGTCATATATTCTCCTTTCTTAATTCAAAACAACATTTAATTAATAACTTCCAACACAAAAATACGTGTCATTTTTATTTACATTTCGTCATTTGAGATTTCAATAAATTATTTGTATTAATTTTCGACGCTTTTAATATTTTATTGACCATTAAATTTGTAACAAATCTTCCTTTTTCCCTTCCTCTAAGTCACGGAAATGTAGATCTTTCTTTTTATGCCCAAATAAATAAAGTTATTATTATTAATTCTCTCTCTCTCTACTTGCTCTGCTCTAAATCGTTCTTTTAGTGAATCTCCTATACATAACTCTGCCCAATTATAAATAGTTAATATATCATTGTATATTTACTACTTATATTGTATATGTCGGAGAATAAGAGAGAAGGAAGAGCATAAAGCATAGGGGCGTAGGGTTCTCCGCCGACATCGTCTTTAATGGCATCCATAATTTAATTTCTTATACTGTGGGCGTTGGTGCAATCAAACACTTTATTAATTAACTCTGATTGTAATGTTCAACCACTTAATGTTCCTGATATCAATTTACAGAAACTCGTTTACAATAATAGCTAGGAACGCGATAGTTTAAATAGTCGACTGCTCCGGCCGACCGCTACTCAAGAACTGCCGAGAGACGCTCGCTGGATTGTCACCATTAACTCTGTCCCACGCCGACAGATCGATGGCGCCGCCGCTCCATGGATTACCGCACTCCGACATTTATATATAGAGGGGGGGGGGGGGGAAGACAGAGAAACAGAGTCAGCCGAGTCGATAAATGTGATATCCAACTAAAACAATTTATCAATTCAAAGCAGTAGTTCTTGAGATATGTTCGTTAAAGCAAACAAACTAACTCATCAGCTTTATAATACAAAGAATCATATATACATACACACGTACAAAAGAATTATGATTTGTTTATAGAAAGAGAGAGGTATACACTTACAAAAGGGATGTCAATATCTTAGACTGCAACATTTACCATCAGCTCAGATCGCAAATTAGATGCTAAACTTCTGGATGTCACGCGAACAAAAAGAAGACAAAAGAACTTTTGTTCTTTGTTATTGAAAGTGATGTAGTGTGGTGCTTTAGATTAAACCAAAGTATTTTTACTAATTAGTATGTAAGGTTATATTGTCATCTTATATTTCGGAATGGGGCTGGCGGTTTATTGGTTTTTCAGCACAATAAAGACATCAATGCTGACGTCAATCTCTTCATTATTATCGTAATTCTCCATAGTAACGATAAATAATAACTTGTTTGCCTCATTGGTCTAGTGGTTAGCATGTTCGACTACAGACATAAGGTCCTGGGTCGATCCAATTCAAAAATCTATATTGAGTTTTCTATTAAGATTTTCGTCAATATTTGCCCGAAGTTCCTCGGAGAGCACGTTAAGCCGTCGGTCCCGCGCCTGATCTCTCTTCGGTCGTGTCGGATTCCCGTCACATCGGACTATGAGAGTGAAGGAATAGAGAGTGCACTTGTTGTGTACTATGCCTGCCAATCCGCAGTGGAGCAGCGTGGTGGGTCTATGCTCTAAAAACCCTCACTCCAAGGAGTGAGGAGGCCTGTGCCCAGTGGGACGCTAATGGGCTGCTACTTACTTAGTTTTTTTTGCTTTTAATTCCTAACTTTATTACATAATAATAACAACAGTATGGAGCTCCGCTCTGTTCGACTACTCGCGTCAGAATGGCTCGAGAAATAATAAACACTTACTTTTATAGTCTAAGAGTGGGGAACTTGCTTATAGAAGTGAAGGTAGATAAAATAAATAATGATTTAAACATTAAGAAAATGATTAAGGGGTTGCTTGTAATGTTGTAATTAGTGTTGATGTAATTGCCCCGATATATATTGGTTAGAATAAAAAAATCTGATGTGATCACAGACAAGCGCTAACTTGTCAGTAATAAAAAAGAGATTACTCTATCCCGTGGCTACACTTGCATCTAAATAGCTGTAAATACAGCGTGAACTCGACACATACACCAGGTCGTACATTTGCATATTAATCAAACAGACGAATATATATTGTTTTTATCTGCCCATTGTTCTCTATAATCAACTGCTATTCTTTTAATGCATACGGGAACAGCCCAAAAATGTATTCTAAACCGTATTGTTGTAATAACTCAGTCAGTATTCATTTGCGTCGGTTTATTTGACGATGATTGATCTGAATTGATTAATCAGATATATGTCCTTATTAATCGACCATTGTTACTGTTAAAGGTTACTTAATAATTACAGTAATTAAATATTATTGCCACCATTTTATTATGTTACTACCTGACCATTTCGTACCGCCTTAGAATCAATAAATTAAAAAGCCGAATGATAATGGCAGAATGTTGTAACATTCTGCCATTATCATTCGGCTTTTTAATTAATAGCAAAATTAATAGCAAAATATGTGCTCAAAACTTAACCAGAACAAACAGGGTTCCTTATTTAAAAAAAAATAAGACCTTTCAGCCCAAATTCCCGCCAAATTTCGTAAAATATTATAGTTGTCAATGTCACATGTCAGAATCAAATTAAAAAAAAAGTCAGAGCATTCTCTCAAATTCAACTTGATTTCTGAACGACGGAACGAACGTTTAATATTTAAAACCTAAAAAGACTTAATTTTTGAAGTGAAACTTTTTAGCGTCACGGAGATGTGCAGCATTTTTATGCTAATTCGTTTGAAGATAAGGTAGTTTTAATATTTACAAATAACACGTGGCATTTTAATTTACAATTCGTCATTTGAGATTTCAATAAATTATTTAGATTTAATTTGATGGCTGAACGACTTTTGACTTGTTTGACAGATAGGAATAGTTTCTAAGCGAAATTGACGTTTTAACTATATTCCAAGCATTTTTTTAATGTTTAACCGACTTCAAAAAAAGGAGGAGTTATCGATTCGTCTGTATTTTTTTTTTATGTTTGTTACCTCATATCTCCCGACTGGGTGGACCGATCTTGATGATTTTTTTAAAATAAAAGGTGGTGTTCGTTATAGGATCCCATTTTTTAAATCCAGTTCTGATGATGGCATCCATGAGAAAACCGGATAAGTGTTAAATTTGCATTAAGCAGGTGCGCGACAAATGGACGAATAACTCAAGATCACGCCAACCGATTTCGATGATTCTTTTTTTATTGGAAAGGATATACTTCAAGGATTGTTTTGTGATAGTTTGGTTAGGTTATGATGATGGATTCCATGACAAAGTGACGGAACCCTTCAATTCTTAGGAGCAAATGAACGATACTCGACAGAATCTTGTATAGGCTATCCAGAAATTTGAGTTGCCTACCGTAACTTCGGTAAGTGCTAGTCGTAGTTAAATATGAAGATCAATGGATCTCCTCAACGGCTCACAGCAGGGATGCGGTTTAAGGCAGAAAGTATAAGTGTCTGTAATCAAATAGCAATGAGCTTACGTTTCTTGCTGCATTGCAACACGTTTACTTCAGATTCACTAAAAATCAAAAAATAAATATAAAAATTTTAACAAAAAAAGAACCGCCTTCAAAACAGACTTACAAATATATTAATACGCAATTATTTATTATTTTTTAGAGCATATTAATATATTTGTAAGTCTGTCTTGAAGGCGGTTCTTTTTTGTTAAAATTTTTATTTATTACTCACCTTTTAAACCTTCCCTGGACTACTACAAATAAAAACCAATTTTAGTCAAATCAGTCAACCTAAATAGATTTAGTTTCCAATTATTAATTTTTAATTATCTTACCTTATTTTAGTTTGTATTTTATTTTTATTAATATTTTAGTTATTTAAATTTATTGTAATTTCTTTTAACTGTGAATGTACTAGGTACTTACCTGAGAAATAAAGATTATTATTTTTCTCGAGTTCGAGCGAGACTAACGAACAGTAATGGACTTTTATATATATAGATACATGTCGTCATCACCGTAATCCTTTGTTAATTTCAATTATTTCTATATCTATTCAATTACAGCATTTTGGAATCGACAAATATAATCGAATTATCCCTATTTTAGAGTCATCATCACAACATAATTTTAATTATTTATTCATACAACATAATGACAGTTCACTGCGTATACATATTAGAAAACTTGTTGTACATAAAAACATTGACTCTTTTAATAAAAAGAATGTATATCATATAACTTACGAAACAAAAACAAACTTGTTGTAAATTCTATTAGGCTGCATAACATTAACAAATCATTTAAGGGTAACTGTATACGTTTCTATAATAAACTTACACAAGACGTTTTAGAGATGTCAATTAATAAATTCAAAGTCTTTGTTAAAAGAAAGTGATAGAAAAATCGTATTATAATTTGCAAGATTACCTAGACGATAGAAACGCCTGGGAGTGAACGAATTGCTCTAATTTTGATTAAAAAATAGTAAACTAATATGATATTGTAATGATGATGGTAATAAAAGGCGCGAAGGAAGATTTTAAGCCGTTCTTGAGTACCATCATCAGACGTACATTAGAATTAGAGTGTGGAAAAGAAAAAACTTGAATATAGATATTTTTATTTGATTTGAATATAAACTTTGTAGCACAGAGTGCAACCGGCGGACTTAAAGCTACAAAGCTTTATCCACCAGCTAACATTTCTAGTTTTAGAAAAATCGTAGGTAGATGTGCATTACAGTGTTAGAGAAAAAGAACAGAAATAGAGAGAAATAAAGAAAAATAAGATAAAAAAAAAATTAATCATAATAAAAGCTAGGTGTAAACTATGACATGAACAGCAGTAATAGCAACACCATAATTAATTAAACAAAAAAAAAGCGATAATAGTTTTATAGTTAAGGTCACTCAAGCAGCGATGTAGTTCTTAAGATAATGCCTTTTTAGTAACAAAAAAATAAATGCATTTATGTCAGGACTCATGACCTGAATCTCACCCGTATATGATTCTGGATTTATTAATTACACCATAATACTGTAGCCCACTAAGCCATACTGCCTCATTGGTCTAGTGGTTAGCATGTCCGACTACAGACAAGAGGTCCTGGGTTCGAGTCCCAGGTCGGACCAATTCGATATCGATATTGAGGTTTCTATTAAGATTTTCTCAATATTTGCCCGAAGTTGGGAAGTTGTCGGTGTGATCCACCCCCGTGCCTCGGAGAGCACGTTAAGCCGTCGGTCCTGCGCCTGATCTCTCTCCGGTCGTGTCGGATTCCTGTCACACCGGACTATGAGAGTGAAGGAATAGAGAGTGCACTTGTGTACTATGCCTGCCAATCCGCAGTGGAGCAGCGTGGTGGGTCTATGCTCTAAAAACC